>VZQC01013352.1:530406-542403 GCA_009823505.1 Rhizomys pruinosus | reverse complement strand
AAAAAAAAAAAAAAAAAAAAAAAAAAGGACGAATGAGGGTATGCTTGAGAATTAACATATCAAAAGGCTAAAAGATTTTGGCAGACCTATCTCCATGTCACCCAGGGTGACTTTGGCTGAACGAGATATTCTAGAAATAGAGATGAAAAGGCTAAATGCTTCGTTAAGTTTAGGGTGGAGCCAAGCTTGTTCTTTCCCAGTTGAAGCTGTAGAAACTATTTTGAATAAAATTATGGGTGGGGACTGATACGAAAGAGTTCCAGCAGGACCGTTTCATCCACACAGTTCCCAGAGACATCCCAGAGCAGGTGTCCTCTAAGTTCGGGCCCACTCTTAAAAGCCACATTTTAGAGTTAGGCTTTTTGTTTGTTCAGGTAACTATAATGTTGGTGTAGTGCTGCCTCCCAGAAGCCCTCGTGCACAGCTGCTGCTCGAGAAGTAGTTTGAAGAGGCTTAAGAAGCTGAGTAGTAAAGACATAGGAGAAGGTTGAATAGGGAGCCAGGTGAGGGCAGAAGAAGAGTCCAAAATAATCCCGAGGGAGAGGAGAGAAGGGAGACCACTCACCTCATGCGAACAAGAGAACAAGAGAAGGCAGAGTTTGTGAGGAAGGAAAATGATGAGTCCAGGGTCTCTCTGCATGAATGTGGGTAGCCGGGAGAATTCTAGGCAATAAACAGTCATCTTAATGCTGAAGTTGGGGTAACTGTCCTGGCAGAGCCGAAAGTATCTTAGGAGAGACATTGTACCCTTCCCTCTGGCTGTCAAACAGAAACAATGGATTCCAGAAACTGGAATTTTCCTCAGAAGTCTCATGCTGCAAGAAGAAAAGGATGGGAGCCTTGGTGCCAGCCTGGGAGAGAGCGTGCTTGTTGGAAAGAGACTCCACACAGCGCTAACAACCTGCCAGATCACCCTGCAGGGGGGATGTAGAACCGGGCCTGCTTAGTTTTGCACATCTCTTGCCTTCTATTTAAACCTAAATCTAGTGTCAAGACTCCAAAGATGTTTTAGGGCTAGGGGTGTGCACATTGGACCTCATATTTATTCCTCTTCCCAAATCGGCCACAGGGAATAAATCCCTCTGATTTTCACCATTACCTGTCTCTTTAATTGGTCTGTTGGTGGGTGGCCTAGCCTAGCCTGATAATACTGCCTGGACCCAGGCTCTGATCCTAACCACTCTAGTAACAAAAAGGCTTTGTGAATGAGAACCTGGTGTGTTGATGAAAGCGAGCACAGCTTCTGAGGAGGAAATGTCCAAAATGCAAGGAGCCTAGAGTCAGATCTGAATTTAAGAGCTAAGAGAGAGGCTAAGAATATAGCTCCATGCTAGAGGGTGTGCTTAGCTTGTGTTCTCCCTAGACCACAGCTTCAATTCACACACACACACACACACACACACCAAAAACAACATTACAACAAAACAAAACAGAAAACAGCAGCTGAGGCCTGCCTCTTTCCCCTGCTGATGTAAAAACTTTCAGATATATTAAGAATAATAAATATTTCATAATCCAGAATGACTAACAGAGGATGAGTTAGTCACTTTCATTACTTCATATGCTAGAGTGTCAGAAGAGAACGGGATTCCTGGGCTTTGTTAATTGATAGTTGTTGAAGTGAATCTCCTACTGGTGCTGAACTTCTGAGCTGAGTGGAGGAATCAATTGGCCTGAATTTCAGGTGGATTTTCTATCATATGCCATCACAGATGTCTGCGATTGCAGAGGTTTATTAGAGCTGGTGACCAGAATACCATGAATTTGGAAGGTCTGGATGTAGACCAATGGGCTCCAATAGTTAATGTCATACTGCCGCCTTCTGGTCAAGTTATTTTAACTGCTAAACAGAAAAAGGCACTTGTGCAATAGCATAGCTGTTAATACTCTACTGCCTGGATTCTAATAGATTAAATACCCTCGTGCTCATTCATTTTGTATATGTAGATTCCTTCATGGTGCCACATTTCTTTTTGTTTTATTCACATGATGAGATGGTCAGGTGTTTTCCCCCGTGTCAACCATCAATTTTTAAATGGGTCTTTAATCAGAATCTCAAACTCTGGATTTTACTGTCCATATGAATGGGATAAACTTGGGTATCAGACTGTCCCTGGTGGAGTCACAGATTCACTGTGAATTTGGAGATACATCCAACTTGGCAAACAGAGTGTGTATGAATGACTCCAAACGCCTCCTGTACACTGGCCTCTAACAGAGGATGAGTTAGTCACTTTCATTACTTCATATGCTAGAGTGTCAGAAGAGAACGGGATTCCTGGGCTTTGTTAATTGATAGTTGTTGAAGTGAATCTCCTACAGAGTTTGAGATTCTGATTTAAAGACCTATTTAAAAATTGATGGTTGACACGGGGGAAAACACCTGACCATCCCATCACGTGAATAAAACAAAAAGAAATGTGGCACCATGAAGGAATCTACATATACAAAATGAATGAGCACGAGGGTACTTAATTCAAAAGCCTGCTGGCAGCAAAGTCATGTCCCCCGCCCCCGAATTCCATTGTTTGGAACACAGTCCAAATGAGCATATTTTTAACCATGTGAAAACAACTTCTGGGGGCTGGAAAATAGCCTAGCAGATAGGAGCACTGACTGCTCTTGCAGAGGACCCGGGTTCGATCCCCAGCACCCACATGGCGGCTAAGAACCCTCTGTAACTCCAATTCCAGGAGAACTCCAGTTCCAGGAGAATCTGAGATCCTCTTCTGACCTCTGCAGCATTGCACGACACAGGTGCACAGACCTACATGCAGACAGTACATTCATACACATACAAAAATAAATAAAATTTAAAAATAATTAAAAAAAACCCAACTTCTTTGCATACCTAGAGATACTGCTCCCAACCTATGCCAAACACAGATAAAATTTATAGCTACAAAGGTCCACACAGTCCCTGGCCCTCCATGTTCCACACAGTCCCCGGCCCTCCATGTTCATGATTACATAGGTGCTTGTTTGACGGGCTGCTGAGGGGCATCACCTAAACATGGAAGTCCCCTTTGCTTCTTCTTCATGCCCGTAGGAGTACCTTTGCCCTCTGCCCCTTCTGGATGTTATTTGGTGCCCAAATTGCCACCAGACTGGAGGGTCCTACATCATGTGGGACTCACCAACATTACCATAGTTGATAGGGCAGAGCTGGGTCCTGGTAGTCCAAACAAGCCAAGCTGGGCCAGCAGTAATCAGTAGGGCAAAGCTGAAAAAGGAAAGTCATTCTATGTAGCCACACTGGGAAGAGGAACAATCCAGAGGTCCAACATGAGGAACAAATAAAGAGGTGCAGCCTGAGGAATAGGTTTAAATAGAGGCAAGAGGGGCACACAGCTCGGGTCAAGGTGTGCCCTAATCAGCATCATTGTCTGAGCGCCAATCTCTCTTGCAAGGTGGTTTGAAAAGCTGTCAGGACTGTATAAAATCTCTCTTACGAGACACTGGTCCCCTCTCCTTCAGACTTTTCTTTCTCATGGGCTCCATTGGAAATTCAAATTTCTGGGGGTCCTTCGTTTCAAAAGTCTGATAACCAAACGAAGGGTAACAATGTCTCTCTTTAGACTTTCTTTGTTCTGGCCAGGATAGCCACCCGTTCCCCTAGAACACTGTGAAATCCTGTCAACGTGCTGCCCAAATAGAGCTTGCTGTTCCCACCTGGCGATTGTTTTTTTATTTAAATTTTAATCCTGTATGTATTTGTGTGAGTGCAACTCTTTGAGCTAGAGTCGCAGGTGGTTGTGAGCCACCTGACAAGGGTCCTGGGACTTGAACTTGGCCCCTCAGAAAGAGCAGTATGTACTTTGAACCACTGAGCCATCTTTTTTGATCAGCCCCCACACTCTTCCAAAACCTCAAGAACCATCAGATGAGAACAGCCTCACCTCAGGAGAAGAAATAAATCACAGGCCAAGATAGTCCGAGGGCCTCATGCTTCAGCCCTGTTCTCCTTTCCCCTCTGCAGAGCAGCACTGTTTCCCAAACCAGCACAGGGACTCAATGCCACTGGTGATCCCAGTTGTCACTTCTGTAGTGCTGGAGGGGATGACTCCAGGGTGAGCCACACTAGGGAAAAGTCATCCCAGCCACAGGCCAAGTGTTTGGAACTTTGTCCTGCTCCCAGCTTGGTCCCAGGCCCCATCTGCTTTGGCACTGAGCGAGAAGGGCAGGAGAGAAGGAGCTTCTCAAAGTTTTGCTTTGAAGGACAGTTCGGGACTGACCCTGAAGTATGTGAGCATTACCAAAAGCTGGGACCCTAGGGCTGTAATTCCAGCGACTTGGGAAGCTGAGGAAAGAGGATCAAAGCTCCTGGACTACCTGGCCCAGATAGAGGGTTTAAAATGAGATTGGAGGGGCTGGAGAGATGGCCTAGTGGTTAAGAGCACCGACCGCTCTTGCAGAGGACCCGGGTTTGATCCCCAGCACCCACATGGCGGCTGAGAACCATCTGTAACTCCATGCAGGTCCACAAGTGCACAGACCTGCATGCAAACAGTACATTCATACACATAAATAAACAAAATAAAATAAAATTAAAAAAAAAATAAAATGAGTTTGGACAACTTAGTGAGACTTGGTCTCAATATTAAAAAATACACAGGGATGGAGTCATCATTGAGGGGCAGGGCAGTGCCAATCATGCACAAGTCATGGGGTTTAAGCCCCAGTACTCTAAAAATAGAATCGCGAGAGCTCCACACACTTCCTAGGCAATCACCTTTCCCCACTCGGCTGAATGGTTAGAGGACAGACTTTGTCTTTTCCTCTTGCTGCTGTGTCACTTACTAGCTCTGTGATCCTGAACTATTCTCTCTCCTGGTTTCCTTGTCTGTAAGATGAGGATGGTGATACCCTGTCTCTAGGTTCGCTGAGACATTTAAATCAAATCGTAGGTAAGTTTACCTAATGGGGCAGTGTAGTAGGATGGCCTAGCTCAAGAACCAGACTAGGCTGCCTAACTTTCAGTTCCAGCTCCATAACTTGTTCTCTGTGTGTGGACTTAAGTCAGACACCTACTTCTCCCACAATTTCCTCAATTGTAAAACACCAATTATAATATCATTCTACTGGGATTGCTTTAAGGTGTTTACATGTCAAAACACCTTAAAGTAGCCCTACTAGATGGATATGCATTTATTTAATGATAATAAAAATAAATAAATAAATAAATAAACAAATAAAGAAATAAATAAATAATGCCTTTAGTTTCTGGTAAGTAACGAGAACTCATCAAATGATAGCTGTACTATTAGTCACAGAAGGGCCCAGGTAATCCATACACATCCAGGAAGAAGCAAAGCCTGATTTGTTCTCTTCTTTTATTATAAAAGTTTATCCATTCTAATTTTAACCTTTTCTACTCTAAGTTCAGTCCAGGAAGGGCCCAGAAAGGACCGGAAAGAAAGACTAACGGGTTTGTGGAAAACACACTACTCAAATCATAAGCACAAAGCAAGTAAAGAACCAAAGGAAAAATTAGGCAATGTCAACTCTGGGAAACTTATTTATTAGTTATTATTCGTGTGTGGACATGATGCGTGCACGGTGGCGCACACGTGTCACTGCCTTCCTGTGGAAGGTCAGATGACAACTTTGTGAAGTGACTTTTTCCTTTTACCTTTAATTGAAGCCTCGGGGATCCAATCCAGGAACCACGTTTAGTCCGTAAGCACTTTGACCATCCCTTAGGACATTTCTTTTGTCCTTTTCTCGATTCCAAGGAAAGAGGGTGTGGGGCTGGGGGTGTCCTTGTACCCTCCTTCCTACGGGACTAATAACCAGGACGAGACTGGGCGCTCTGTGGTCCTGACTGAAGAAACAGAGCTGGCTTGGAGAGAATTCCCTGGTCCTTGGGCAAGAATTTGGGCCCCACTGTCTCTGCCTTGTTGGATTTCCCTTCTAAGTGAGAAGCAGAATTTGGAAAGGAGGATCTTTAAAGAGTTTTCAGTTATTTGGCGTAAACTCCAGAGACCGAGGGGAGGCGCTGGTCCACCATGTTTTCTGGTGAAGAAAGTCATTGAAAGCCCTGAGCATCTGGTGACCCAGCGGCCTTGGCACAGGACGTGGTCGGGGTGCACCGGCGCCTCTGGTCAGCAGCGGGCGCGCTGGAACCCCGGTCAGCCTGGGAGGGACAAACCTACATGCACACAGTTCATTCGTACACATACAAATAAATTAAAAAAAAAGAAAAAAAGAGAGATGGAACCTTTAAAAGGTGGTCTTGAGGACTCTGCCCTCTGAGTGCATTGATGTCATTATTATGGGGAATGAGTTTGTAACAAAAGTGACACTGGCCCTTTCCTGTGTGCTCATCTTTTTATTTTTTATTGTTTTAAATATATTTTTGTACAAGATTATGTTACAAATCAAATCTAGATCCACGTCCCCCTCCCTATTCCCCCACCTCACCAGAGCTCATGCATTCTGCCAAACATGTTTTTCATCTTTTTCTCAGTCTTTCTCAAAATTCTTGATATAGAAGTTGACTGTTTCCAGCAGAAGTTCACTGTTTCAGTCAGTTCTTTGATACAGTCTTTTCTGTTGTTGTTGTTGTTGTTGTTTCCAATATGCACCACTCCCAACTACTTGGACAAAAGCTCAAGGAGCCCTGCACAAGAAATTCTTACTACTAGGTAATTGGCTCTAACATCCACAGATGAGAGATACCATTCATTGTTTGTTTTTCTGGGACTGTGTTATTTTATTATTTATTTATTTATTTATCTATTTATTTTTGTCTTTTTGAGACAGGGTCTCCCTTTAATCCCAGCTGGTCTGGAGCTCACTGTGTAGACCAGGCTGGTCTTGAACTCACAGAGATCCTCCTGCCTCTGCTTCCCGAGTGTGCTGGGATTAAAGGCATGCACCACCACGTCCAGCCTAAGATGGTTCTTAGCCACCAAGTGGGTGCTGGGAATCGAACCTGGGTCCTCTGCAAGAGCAGTCAGTGCTCTTAACCGCTGACCCATCTCTCCAGTCCCTGCATGGGTGCATTTATATACATGCAGGGAAAATGGTCCTATACATAAAATTAAAAATTTAAGTAGCTATTCGAATTATTCATGTCCTAAAATGGATAAAACTGTTCATTGATTTATCTCGCTCAGAGACTTACAAACTATCTGATTCGGTCTCAGCTTCCTCTGTCCTCGTTTCTTTCTTCTGTTTCCCTTGCTCATCAGCACTAAGCAAATGACAAATGGGACCTCATCAAACTCAAAAGCTTCTGTACATCAAAAGAAACAATCAAAGAAGTGAAGAGAAATCCCACAGAGTGGGAGGAAACCTTCACTGCAGATACATCTGACAAAGCATTGATTTCCAGAATATATAAACTACTCAAAAAACAAAGAAAAAAGAAAACAAATGACCCGCTCAATAGATGGAGCAAAGAACTGAACAGAGACTTCACAAGCGAGGAATTAGAGATGTTATGTAGCCCAGGTAGTAGGCAGTTAAAAACTGCAGTTATTACCCATAGCATGGCTCTAGTAGATGAGTTCTAACTGGTTTGTTTAGCTAGGTGCCTGAGGGTAGGCTGTTGTGTACCAGTGTCCTTTGAATTGAATCCTTCCCTCCTGGAGACTCAGGAAGTAAATAAGCTTTACAAGACCAGGAAAGCTGAAATTTACCAGATAGACAAGAAAGAAACATGTGCAGACCTGGCTTTGTAACCTGCACAGCTGCCTCCAAATCTTGCAGGAGCTTCAGGAACGGGGCCTTCATCCTGCTGGGGTGGACTTTGAAGTGACGCAGCTGCCGATGAATCACCTCTGCTCCCGTGGGTAACTCTAACCAATAGTCTGGCTCAAAGAGTTGGGTTTGGGGAATCCTTTGGTCTGTAGCTGTTGCCCTCCGTGGGGTCAGTAGAAGTTTGTTTGTTTCTCCCTAGGAAAAGACACAACCTAGGCTCTAGACATTCAAAGAATAGAACTGATATCCATTGTGTTCAGGGAGTTCACAGTCTACTGTGGTCTAGCCTGCTTGTTTATTTATTTATTTATTTATTTATTTATTTATTTATTTATTTATTTTTGTTAGAACTATCATGGACCAATCCCCCAATAAAAGACAGGCTCGTTAGGCTTAGTCACTCAGGAACATATTTACTTCAGGGATAGCCAGGGTATGGCAGCTGTGGGCACCTGGTGGGACAGCCATCCAACAAGATGAAGACTGAGGTACACTCCTTTATAGCCTCTGGGTGGGACCTCAGGTAAAGGGAAAGAGGTCATAAGATTGACAGCCCCTGGAGGAAATGGACACCTGTGTGTCCCTTGGGATTCTGGGAAATTCAGGCATAACATTTTTGTGTTATGGTTTAAGGTTTATACAATGCAGACTATTTAGGGACAGAGGAAGTAAGTTAGCTCTATATTAAAAGCTGCAGTTTGACAGAAAACCAGACAAATAGCACACTGAGGCTTTTTTCATTTTTAGTCTTTCTTCAGTGCTCCTTGTGCTCATTCCAGAGGCTCTAGTGCACATATACCTGTGAAGAGGGGATATCAAGATCCAAGTTTAATATTCTGTGGGTTGAAATTTAAGGACTGTAAACTACGAGAGTCCTAAATGAATGATGACAGCAGGTTCCCAAGGCTGTGCTGTACTCCGTTCGGTGGTTTCTATAATCCCTTCCCCCATAGTCAAGCAGGCACAGAATTAGAGTTCAAGAACCCAGTTATGTCTGGGGATGTAGCTTAATGGTAGAGTGCTTTCTAGCATTTGTAAAGAATTGGGCACTGCAATACCTACTCCTTTCCCCTCAACTAAATATCCCCAAAGACAAACCAAAATATCCTCAAAACCAAAACCAAGGCCAAACATAGGACCAGTGATCTCCACTCTGGGTTTTCCAGAAACTCTACTTCCTATAAAACCTCACTTCCTGAAAGCCTTGCCTCTCAGGAGTCCCACGTCTTGGAATTTCCAGTTCCTGTAAAACTTGCCTGCCTGAAGCTCCTACCTCTTGGAAGACCTGCCTCTGCCTCCCTAATCCCACCCCTAGGACATTGGGCCTGAATAAGGCTGGGCTCCTGAGAGTGGGATCATAGGTCAAGAGTTGAGCCCATCCAAGATAGAGAAGATCATCTCCGCACTGCATTGGCCTATGATGCGGAGGAGAATGACATTCTTGACCATAGGACATCACACTTTAAGTTAAGAAGGTACTTTTTCTTTTTAAGAAGAAATGGGTATGTCCTATAAATGCCTTCTTGTAAGGCGGCCTTGTGAGTACTTTGAAGACTGAGACTAGCTTTTTTTTTCCTTGTTTGGCACTATGTCTCTTAAACAGTGTTATGGTTATTTATCAATTGTCAATGAATTTATTATCCAGGAGTACCTATTGATATGTATATGTCTCAGAAGTTCTGACATAGCTATATAAGTTGAATTGTCTTTAATATTTACTTATCTTAAGTACTATGTCAGATCTTGAGACTACAAACCAAAATACAGCTGATTCCCTGAACTTGGGATATCTTTTACTGATCTATGTGTTTATTCTTGCATTTGTACAAAAATCAGCATGTCATTTACTTTTTGAAAAACCCAGGATCTCAACAATAATCTGGAATTTGTGAGGGGTCTATATGAACCAAATAGAAATAGCATAAGATGATTTTTTTTCTGTTTCCTTCCTTCATCTCTTTTCTGAAAAGTTGATCAGAGTATGAGCACATTGGTTCATTTAATTCTTCATTAACTCTCAGCTCCCCAGCTAGAGTCGGGCAGAGTCCATTGAACTGCAATGTTTGGGTTCTGTCTCCAATAGAGAGTGATTTACTTTATCGAGAACACCCTGTAGCCATCCAGAAAGGGCAGTTCAGCTTGACCTCTGCTGTGTCAGGGCCCTTGGCCTTCACTTTGTCTTTGGGTTACCTTTGAGTCATTCAAATGCCTTTTTTGAAGAAAACATGTCATAGGCCATTCCATTTGCTTCCAGGCTCAGGAAAAACCAGTAGATAGCATTTCAGAAGGAAAATGGGAATGTTTAAAAATGCACAGCACTAATCCTCAGCACAGTTTAATCTCCATCTTTGGACTTTACATTATCTCTTAACCCCACTGTGGTCATTTATGACCCCTCATCCAAAGCAGGCATTGTCAGATGTTTGTGGCATCCATTGTTCTTGTCTCCTTTTCTCCCTCTCACTCTTCCCATGGTGGCCTCCACAAAAACTCACTGTGCCCTTTTTGAATTTTGCCCTTGAATCAAACATCTTGACATGAGATCTCAAAGTGAGATTTTCCTTCCTTCTCTGAGCTCTCCAGTGAAAAGGTTCTATTTTGTGTGAAAGTCCATAAAACTGGGCTGGAGGGATAGCTCAGCCATTAAAGGCTGAGGCTAAGAACCGAAAGTCCATAAAACTGGTTTATTGGCGATTGGAGGGCAGACTCTCCCTGGGGACTGTTGCTTCTCATTCAAAGTAGTTGTTTTTTTCTGGACCCAAGTGTCATGGAATAATAACACAAGTTATAGTTTTCAAGATTTCTTTCTACTTATTATTTTAATAAGTAGAGATATGCATATCATAGCATATCTGAATTTGCTCTTTTTTTTTTTTTTTTTTTTTCGNAAAAAAAAAAAAAAAAAAAAAAAAAAAAGAGGAAGGACGTTGTCTGAGAACACAGTTCTGGAAGAAATCTGAAGGAACTGGTTCTCAGAGCAGTCAGATACCCTCTTGGCTAAAACAGGCGTTCGGAGTCAAGCTGTTTTTATTCAGGCATTGTCATAATGTGGCGTGACATACCACCACACATCCAAAAGTGCTGTTCTTCTGATTGCTTAGCTACTATTTGGAGAAAAGCTGTGTGTGTTGTTTGTGTGTGTGTGTGTGTGTCTGTTGTATTTGTGTGTCTGTGTGTCTGTGTCTATGCCTGTGTGTATGTATGTGTATGTGTCTGTGCCCGTGTGTCTGTGTCTGTGTGCCCCTGTGTTTGTGTTTTCTGTGTGTGTGTGTGTACATATGTGTGCATGTAAAGACCAAAGCTTGATATCAGATGTCTACCTCAATCACTCTGTACTTGATATCAGATGTCTACCTCAATCACTCTGTACTTGATATCAGATGTCTACCTCAATCACTCTGTGCTTGATATCAGATGTCTACCTCGATCACTCTGTGCTTGATATCAGATGTCTACCTCGATCACTCTGTGCTTGATATCAGATGTCTACCTCAATAACTCTGTGCTTGACATCAGATGTCTACCTCAATCATTCTGTGCTTGATGTAAGATGTCTACCTCAATCACTCTGTGCTTGATGTCACATGTCTACCTCAATCACTCTGTGCTTGATATCACATGTCTACCTCAGTCACTCTTAGCTTGATATCAGACGTCTACCTCAATCACTCTGTGTGATATTTTGAGACAGGGTCTCTCTGACCCTGGAACTAACCAAATTGGCTGGACTAGCAGCCCAGTCAACCCCAAAGATCTCCGGCTTCCATCTTCCCAGTGCTGGGATCTTAGACAAGTGCTGTCATGTCTGTTTTTTTACATGGGTACTGGAGATTCAGCTTAGATCCTCATGCCTCAACAGTAAGCACTTTACAAACTGAGCTATATCCTCAGCCCTGTGAATTATTTGTTTTTTTTAAAAAAAAAATATCTTGGGGCTGGAGAGATGGCCTAGCGGTTGGGAGCTCTGACTGCTCTCGCAGAGGACCCCGGGTTTGATCCCCAGCACCCACATGGCGGCTGAGAACCTTCTGTAACTCCAATTCCAGAACTCCAGTTCTAGGGGAATCCGACGCAGCACCAGATACACCTCACCTGCCTGGAAATACTGTGCAGCAGAGGCAGCCATGTGCCTGTATATCCCAAATCTAATTGGCTATTGGCTCTCCCCTTGGAGAAATAACCCATGGCTGATGCCACAAGCTTACATCCTCTACAGGTTAGATGTTATAAGCCACAGTAAGACCCTGTCATATTTAACAGGGGGGAAAATTGTAATTCATGGATTAACAT
>VZQC01013352.1:474521-529781 GCA_009823505.1 Rhizomys pruinosus | reverse complement strand
AAATAAATAAATAAATAAATAAATAAAATAAAATAAAAATTAAAAAATATCTTAGAGGTAACTGTGTGTCTGCTAATGGCTGCATAAATAAAATTGGCTGTTACATGTTTAACAACCATGTAACCATACCTTAAAGATCAATGCTTATGTAATTATCTTTTTAATATAATTGTGAAATAATACAAAATCTATGTGAATAACTTTTTATAAAATTTAAAATGCTAGTTAGGTAGGTCATATTATTATTAGAAAAAATGCGGGTTATTTGGTTATGTGTAGTCCTTAAGGTAAATTTATCTTGAGTACAATAGAACTAATTATAAAGGGCTTTGTTTGGGGCTGGAGAGATGGCCTAGTGGTTAAGAGCGCTGACTGCTCTTGCAGAAGACCCGGGTTTGATTTCCAGCACCCACATGGCGGCTGAGAACCATCTTTGACTTCAGTTCCAGGGGAATCCAACACCTTCTTCTGACCTCCTCAGCATTGCACGACACGGGTGCACAAACCAACATGCAGACAGTACATTCATACACATAAAAAATAAATAAAAATTAAAAAAATTAAAAAAATAAAATAAAGGGCTTTGTTTACAAAAATAGTTATTATAACATTATTTATATAACACATTCAATAAAGGAAAAGTCCAAATTTCTGAACGCCCATTGACAAGGAAGTGGTTAAATAAATGAGAGATTCAGGCAATGGAATCTTAGGGAGTTAGTAAAAGTAAATTTTTTAAAAAATTATACTTATGAAAGCCTTATTAACATGGAAAATTGCTTATGCTGTCATATGTAGTATACAATAAATGTCAGTTGGTTCTACTGGAATATGTTTTTTTATTTCAATAGTTAAAGCCTAGGAATTGGTTTGAGGTGTGGAATATCACAGCAGAAATTTCATTTAAATGAGAGAACCTTGTCACTTTTGTGTATCTTATTAGAAAACAGGTCTTAACACCGCTACATTGTCAACTCTGTGATGCCTCTTCTGGATGTAAGAAGCTACCTTTATTGGGTGAAATCCATAAAACTTGATGCCATTGTAACAAAACTAGAATAATTTTCTCCTTTAGGCTTTGAGCAACAGTTTGGCCACAGAAATACATACAGTTGAATTACTGTATGTATTTTTTTATAATCTTGTCAACTGAATTTGAGGTCACTGACTAGTGCAGAGCTGAGTAACAAATGCTGAGGATATGCAAATGTGGGTCACATATATTTTAATAGAATGGCCTTAAAAAGTGCTAACAGATCACAGGAGAGAAATTGTTCTCTTTAGTTGCTTTAAATCCTTACTTTATTACCATAATGATCAGAAAAATTCAGCTTATTTTGAACATGTCAGATTTTTCCATTGATTATATTTTGAACTTCAAATGGGTAGTTCATATCAAAGAATATAGATATCATATTTGCCCAATATTTAATGGTGACTGGCAAATAATTATCATGGTAACTCATTTCGTTTATATTATGGAGGTGCTCCTGATTTTTATATAGACTGTCCTGACTCAGTGTGCAAAAAGACATGGACCAAAAAGATAATTTAAAAAAATATGTCATGTAGACCATCCTAACTTCCAACAGTCAGTGGAGGAATGACAGGTGCACTGCTTCATAAAAATGCTTGGCTGACACAGTCAGTATCTAACTCAGGGAACATTCATTAAGTGCTTTACGTAATTCTGTGGGAAGAAGGTAGTTACAGTTGACTGGGAAAATAATATAAACTCTTGTTCAGAGTATGCTAGGATAATTTCCAATCAGAGTTTGGAGGTGCAGATTCAGGTCATCCGTGACTTGAGGCAGGTATGTTTAAGACGGCCCCCCTAGGAGGCTGGAGAGATGGTTCAGCGGTTAAGAGCACTGACTGCTCTTGCAGAGGACCCAGGTTTGATTCCCACACCCACATGATGGGTAAGGCTGGGTGTGGTGGCACACACCTTTAATTCCAGCCTTGTCTACAAGGTGAGCTCCAGGCCAGCTGGGACTAAAGGGAGAGAGACCTTGTCTCAAAAAAAGAAAAAAAGAAAAAAAAAGACATCTGCCTAGAATCAAGGTGAAACTTGTGGCTGTGGGAGCAACAGAAGCACTGACCATGTTAGAGTCGGATCTAAGGCTCCTTCTTTATCCAGTGATTTGATGTAGAGGCTAACAAAGAAAGTCTTTTATAGTGCATACCGAAATAACTTCAGGTGGCTGTACTGAGTATTTCTTTTTGAAGTACTGAATATGTGTCTCTGCCTTGGCCGGGTTTCTCCCCTAGAATGTGTTGTGTGATCTACATCAGGCAAAAGATAGAATGCAGCCTGGCCCAAGCCTTTAATCCCAGCACTCTGAAGGCAGAGGCAGGTGGATCTCAGAGTTCAAGGCCTGCCCTGTCTACAGAGTTCCAGGCCAGCTGGGGCTACAGGGAGACCCTGTCTCGAAAAAGACCAAAAATAAAATGAAATAAAAGTAACCTAGTGGTTAAGAGTGCCGACCGCTCTTGCAGAGGACCCGGGTTTGATCCGCAGCACCCACATGGCGGCTAAGAACCGTCTGTAACTCCAATTCCAGGAGAACTCCAGTTCCAGTGGAATCCGAGACCCTCTTCTGACCTCCGCGGCATTGCAAGACACGGGTGCACAGACCTACATGCAGACAGTACATTCATACACATAAAAAATAAATAAATAAGAATAAATAAAAAAGTAATCTACATATATTATTTTACGTTATTTTATCCTTTATTCTTTCGGCTTGCTTTTTTCAGATAGCTTCCTTGTGATCCCAGCTGGCCTGGAGCTTGCCATGTAGACCAGGGTTGCTTTGAGATTTGCCTGCCTCTGCCTCCGGAGTGCTGGGATTAAAGGAGTGTGCTGACACACTTGGCTCTTTTGGCTTTTTGACCTAGGATGCCACTGTGCAGGCCAGGCTGAGCCTGAATTCACATCATATTTCCTCAGCTTCTGGAATATTGACATGATAGCTGTGTACCACCACACTCAATCAGGTGTATTTTATAAAATATAGCTAATCAAAAAGAGAAAAAAAATGCAGTAGCAAGCCTCTTAACATGGCTACAGTCTACATTTGGTGTATATTCTTTGATCTATCTGTTCATGGATATACATGTATGCTTCTCTTACTGTGCATTCTGTTATTATATATATATATATTTATATGTAATATAAAGATTGCCTGCAGTTTTTAATGATTGACTGCTAGTAGCTTCCGAGCCCCACCACTCCACTTTTCTTTCTAGGCCTAGACAAGCTGACCGGAAAGACTTGTTGCTCTCCTCCTTGGCTCCAGTGACAACCATAACACACACAAATCTTGGCCCCCTGGAGGAAACTTTCTGTCAGTTTGAGACCTGCTCCTCAAGAAATTTTGCTGTATCCTCTTGGGATGTGTGTGTATGTAAGTGATCCGGCCATCCATCCCAGGTGAGGGTGAGAGAGTCTATCATTTCTCCCCTCTAATAACTACAACAATACGAGTTACAAAAGTGAATAACACATCTCAAAACTAGAATGAGTTTATGCATATTACTAGTAATCTGATTTGATTTAATTGTATAGTTTAACAATCTTACTAAACATCCTTCACAATATGATATTTAATGGTGGGTTATTATACCATCATATGGTATGAGTGATGTAGCAGATTATTATTGGAATACACACACACACACATGCTCCAATGCTTTTAGTATTTTAAATAAGCTACAGTGAATAACCTTCTAGATATTCTTTTATTTCTACTGTTGATTATTTCTAATTTCTTTCCTTTTGAGATAGTGTCTCTTTTTTCACAGGCTGGCATTGAACTCAACTTGCTGTTTCTGAGGATGATCTGGAATTTTTGATCCTGCCATTAGAGCAACATAGAGTCCCTGACAAACAGCTTCATTAGAGTGAACATACACCAAGCAGAGTTATTGAGGGTCCCTAAATAAAAAATATATCCAACTGTTTGCAGACACACCAGTATAAAATGTGATCTGTAAAAAACTTCATATTAACACTTACAAATTCATTTTTAAGTGCAAATATCCATAAACAATAAAGGAAAACTTCCACATACAAAAACATTTTATAAGATAGGCTTGGGGCTGGAGAGATGGCACAGCACTTAAGAGCCCCGACTGCTCTTGCAGAGGACCCGGGTTCGATTTCCGGCACCCACATGGCGGCTAAGAACCATCTTTAACTCTAGTTCCAGGGGAATCTGACGCCCTCTTCTGACCTCCACGGCATTGCACAACACGGGTGCACCAACCTACATGCAGACAGCACACTTATAAAAAAATTAAAAAAAAAGGCTCACCACTGGGTGGCGCCAAAAATTTCTATTTATTTGTGACATGCTAATAAACATTGTTTCCCCTCTGCTGATCTGTTTTTAGTGAGTCATGACTAGAAAATAGGTTTAGTTTGAATTTTTTAAATTAGGCTATATTTGAAGAAACCACAAAACAGGATTTTCATTTAAGATTTCAAATATCACAGGTGTTTTTTATTGCCAGAGAAGTGATTTCCTATACTGAAAACCAGACTATTACTCAATGTAGTGTGTAGAGGTGTAGATGTACAAATCTTTGGATGAAATAGCGAGTTTCCAAAACTGGGTTTCTTTCCTGATCTCTGTCTAATTGAAATTTCAGCTTTTATGTGTCCTTTGGTAATTAATTTAATATTCCCTGGTATCAGTACCATCTTAGGGGAGGAACATCTTACAAAGTGTATTCTGTCTGTTCTTTGCTCACCCTTCTTCCAATCTGCAGGTGTTCTGATAGACCTTGGGTCTTCTCTGCCAGCATTGCAGTCAGGAGCTGCAGTAGATCCTGAGTCCCCCCTCTCCAGAATGTGTGAATGGAAAATAAGCTAATGCCTTCCTGTATACATGTAGGTGAGTAATAAAAAAAACAACAACAACAACAACAAAAAAACAAACAAACAGGTCTGGCAGGTAACTCAAGCCTGTAATCCTGTTTATTAGACTGAGGCAGGAGGCTCACAAGTTCAAGTTCTGCTTGAACTACAGAGTGAGTTCAAACCCAGCCTCATCAACTTAGATGGATCAAAGTCAGGATATCACCAAAGTCCAACTTGCTAAACCAGTGACTTTTTCTGGTGGGCAGTGGGGGGTGGATCACTAACAGAAGCAAGTTGAGGGGTTTCTTATGTGAGAAAGGATGACTCAATGTCATCTGCATCTATGAAAGCCCAGTCCTGCAGGGAGACAGCTCAGGAAAGCAGGAAGCCTGGAGCTCAGTGGCCAATTTGAAGGCAGATAACAGGTGAGAGAGCACCTCTTCCAGGCAGCTTGGCGGTCTGAGAGGGTCTCAGCAGTCTGTTCTCCTTACATAACCTTGGGAAGGAGAGGCCATGTGCATCTGCCTAGTTTCAGGGACTTCCCGAGGCTTCTGAGCTTTTTTCTTCCTGGTTGTTAATGACCGGATTCCCCCCTACCCCGGCGCCCACACACACACACTTTA
Organism: Rhizomys pruinosus; assembly: GCA_009823505.1. Lineage (NCBI taxonomy): Eukaryota > Metazoa > Chordata > Mammalia > Rodentia > Spalacidae > Rhizomys > Rhizomys pruinosus. Next base: position 524,291 of record VZQC01013352.1, on the reverse strand, counting down.
CAATTTCCTATGATTTAGCACGGGCTTCTTTGTAAACAACTTCCTGAGAAGCCGGGTCTTGTGTGTCGGGACCTTGCCTTTAAATCTAGCACTTGGGAGCGAGGCGGCAGATCTTTGGTGAGTTCAAGTGCCAGCCTGGTCCTCACGAAGTCGAATTCCGAGACAGCTGGGCACAGGGGACCCTGTCTGAAAAAGACCAATAAAAAAAAAAAAAAAAAAAAGAAAAGTTAAAAAACTTCTTGAGTCTCATAGAAGGCATATTTCCCTGAGAATGATCCTTTATAGTCTAGCTAGTGAAAACATAGTACAAATCTTACATCTTCTTCACATCCAGTCCCTGGATAGCTGGAGCCTGAGTCCTTTGAATTCCCTGGACCAGCTAGCACTCTCCTTGATCTTCCTGGATGCTCAGCTTTGCAACTCAAGAAGGCTTCTGATGACTGGAGAGCTGACATAGCCGAGAAAGGCCCAGGCTCACAGTCCAGGCCTCCAGGCTCTATGTGAGCTCCCCCCACTCCTAGTGCAAGATCCACAAAGCCCAGCATAGACTCTCCTCATTTGTTTTGTCTCTCAGGGATCAATATTCTTTATCTCCTGACCTCCAGAGACTTGAAAACTGTTGTTGCATACATTTTACCTGTTTTCTTCATTGTTTCAAGCAGGAGTATAAGTTTAGTCCATATTATTCTGTCTTTTTCCAGAATGAAATTTCTATTTTAATTTCAAATGAATGGGCCTTGTTAATTTCTCCACATGCTTTTATGTTTGAGTCTATTTAGGAATCATGCCTTGTACTACAGAGTAAGTAGGGGATGAGTTACTTTATCTCAAACCAATGTATGTGTGTGTGTGTGTGTGTGTGTGTGTGTGTGGCAGTTGTTGCACATGAACTCAAAGGTGCTTTAGCCAAAGAGGGGAATTCTGTTTGGATATGCTTTGAGTATAGTATGATTAATTTTGCAGAACTGATATCTTTATTATAATGTCCCAGCTATGAGAGTACTTTATTTTTCTTTTCATTTTGATCTCATTTTGTTGTCATTAAATACATTTTAAAAATATTGAACTAGGCTGGCAAAGGCATTTGCTGCCATACTTGACTATCTGATTTCAGTCTCCAGGACCCGCAGGGTGAAAGGAGAGTACCAACTACCCCAAGCTGTATTTTGATCTCCATATGCACATGACCACACACACACACACACACACACACACACACACACACACACAAATAATAATAATAAAATGTAAGAAAATTTTAAAAAGAAATATTGAACTGAAATGTATTAGGTGTCAAATTTTTTAATTTCTTGTCATTTGAAGTTATAATGAGCGAAGTGCTGTTTTTCTTATTTAACATGGTTATGTTTAAGCATCATTACAAGCTATGGCTCCAAACCACCTTTTGGTTTATCATCTGTTATCGTGTTTCTTAGTGAACAAAAGCTCATTATTCTACATCATAGAATCTTTGAAAGCCTAGACACAAGTTCCACCAGCTTGGCTTTCTAACAGTCTTCCTGAAGTTTCAGTAGGAGGGTGGGGAATCTGGCCAAGCCACCAGCACATGGAATTGATCAAGGTCAGCAGAGACCAAAGGGGCCTGACCGGACAGAGATCTGATGATGCGTAGCCCTCATTAGCCGCCGAAGCCTTCATAGCCTGGTTCCCCTGACTTCTCCCCAAACTCTGTACCATGAAGCTGGGATTCTCATCACTCATAATGTGAGGAGCCAGAGATTTTCCAAACTTTGGAAAATCAGTGTCTGAATTTCCATACTAAACATTCCTCCATCAAGCATCTGTATGCACTTCATCACTAGTCATCTTGTGATTTTTCAAATCTATAATTTATTTTTATTTTTTTTTTTATTTATTTCGGTATGTGTATGAATGTACTGTCTGCATGCAGGTGTGTGCACCCGTGTCATGGAATGCCGCGGAGGTCAGAAGAGGGTCTCGGATTCCCCTGGAACTGGAGTTTTCCTGGAATTGGAGTTTCAGACGGTTCTCAGCCGCCATGTGGGTGCTGGGGATTGAACCTGGGTCCTCTGTAAGAGCGGTCGGCGCTCTTAACCGCTAGGCCATCTCTTCAGCCCTCAAATCTATAATTTTAAATGTGTAAATAGCAAATGTAAAAATACACAGCTTTGTATAATTGTTCAACAAATGTGTGGTGTGCTGTGATGTAGTATCTTCTCTGTGGGTTTTCCTCCTGGCTGTTTAGAACCAGTTTTCTGTCTTTCATCCAGCACAATCCCTGCGTTCCTATGGAAACACTCCGGTCTCCTCTGGAGATGGATCATTCATCATCTTAAGACCCCCTGGCCTCAGGGCCGCTCTACTTTGATACTGTGCTGACCGGCATGAAGTGGAACTGGTAATCTTGAGGGTCCTCAGCCTTTCCTCTGACCAGACTAAACTTGTATTTTTTAAAACTTTATTATTTATTTATTTATTTGTCTTAATTTATTATTATTATTATTATTATTATTATTATTTATGTGTATGAATGTACTGTCTGCATATAGGTTGGTGCACCCATGTCCTGCAATGCTGCAGAGGTCAGGAGAGGGCGTTGGATTCCCCTGGAACTAGAGTTAAAGACAGTTCTTAGCCTTCATGTGGGTGCTGTGGGAATCAAACCCGGGTCCTCTGCAAGAGTAGTTGGTGCTCTTAACCACTGAGCCATCTCTCCAGCCCCTAAACTTGTAATTTTTATCATGTTCTCTTGTTGAAGTCATTTTCATGCATCTCTTTCATGGTACAAAATAGTTTCAACTTTATGTTATTTTTTCTTGTGTTAAATTTATTTCATGTTTATTGAGCTGGATTGCGGTTTTTGGAAGACGCCAAATGTTGTCCATCAGATGTCTGATTCATTTTTGCGTCCTTGTCATCCTTAGCACAGCATTTTGCAAATAATAAATACTAGACATTTATTGAGTAAATGAATGTGCAAGTGCTATATCTATTAAAACCAACTGCTCACGCTGCAGGGAGACAAATATGCTTTGTAATTTAAGGAGCAAAATTGTTGGTTTAAAGTTGTCTTGTGGGGCTGAGGGCATGCATTTGGTGGTAGAAATTGAGAAACAGTAGAATACACCTTTATTACAGTCGGAAATGTCTGATGACTTCTAATATGTACCTGGACTCTAAATAGAGAAAATACTGTTAATATTTGAAGTCCATTGCTACCCTTTAAATTCCAGATTTGTGTTGCTGTGGTTTGGAAATGGTTTTTTCTGCCAGTTTGTTTGTAGGAAGCTCAGCTCCCCATGTCACAATACGGAGATGCTAGGACTTTGCAGGAGTGGGGTGCAGTGGAAGGTAATTAGGTCATGCGGTGCAGCCCTTCTGAATGGGTTAATGATGCCTGGGGAAAAAGTCAAGTTTAGGGACTGGACTGCACTAGAAAGAATAGGCTGGGTTTATCGGATGAGTCTCTGCTCTCTCTCTGGCACACAGGCTCTGTCTGTAAGAAGCTGATGCCTTTTTCTTTCAATGTCATGTACTGATGCAGACAGGGACTTGGGCCATGCTATTTAGAACCTCCAGCCCCCAGAACTATAAAGCCAGTTGTATTAGTCACTTTTCTGTTGCTGTGATAAAATACCATGACCAAAGGAACTTATAAAAGGAAGAGTTTATTTGAGCTTAAGATTGATGGTTCCAGGGATACAGAGTCCATTGTGGTGGGAAGCATGGTGGCCAGGGCTGGAGCAGCAAGCTGAGGGTCACATCTTGCAATGAGCACAGGAAGCAGAGAGAGCAACTGGAGACTGCAAGGCTTGTTAAACTCACTAAGCCTGCCCCCAGTGACATACTTCCTCTAGCACGGCCACACCTTCTAAGACCTCCATGAACAGTGCCACCAACTGGAGACAAAATGTCTGAATACTTAAAGCCTATGGGGGACACTCATTCAAACCACCACACCAGTATTTTCTTTTTTACATACTACCTAGCATCAAATACTGTGTCATAGTAATACTAAACAGACTAAGGCTTCTATTCAGTGTTATTTTCCTAGAAAAGCTTTATTCTAAAATTTTTTAAATACAGGGGTTTTATTTAAGAGAAAAATAATTACTTTTTGTCTCTGATTTAAATAATATTGACTAATGCTATCAAATTTAATTTCCCCCATGACTCAGTAATTCTGTTCCAAATGAAGCATGTTTGTTTTAACTCCCCCCTTTTGCTCATAAGCAGTTCACAAATGCTGCACTTCAAATAGTGTTCTTAGAAATTGCAAATTGAAAATCCATCAGCAATTAATGAATTGCAAAGTGAAACTTCACTGCTCTTTCTGATGCTCCAAGCCCCCTGTGCCTCTGTGTTACTGTTTTTGAATATATATTTTAAATGAAAGATTGGGTACAACATAAAATCTGACAACCATTTTCTTTTAACTGTTACAAATAATGTATATTAAGCTTATGTATAGCTTCTGGAAGGACTGTATCTTAAGTATCTCCTCTCAGATTGTTGTCATTACACATTTTACTTGGCCTTTTAAAATTTATAAATTTTATTTATGATGCTGAAAAATGTGGTGGTCATAATATAAAATAGCTTCAAGGAGTATATTTGTTTATTTCCCACTTCTGTCTCTAAAGTAATAATAATAGTAATAATAATAATAATAATAATGATAATAATAAACTCTACATGAACCTCTACCCTGTGAATGACCTGATAGGACACATTTGAACTTACAGTGAACTTTCACATGAACTTTCAGTTATGCTCTGAGAAATATAACAGATGGGAAATAGTCAGATTTTTCAAATATTTTTGGATGTACTACTCTGGCATGTTCAACAGAAACAAGAAGGCCAGATATCTCTCTCCAGTGTTTACTTTGAGGTCTTTATTATATTGCAGGCTGTTTAGTTACATTCTATGCCCCAAGTGAGAGGTTTGGATATATTTTTTGCTTGGCCAGAGTCTTGATTTTAAACTAGTGCTTGGTATATCTGCTTAAAGGCAAGACTAATTGAGTTATAAAATATAGCAAAGACTAAGGGAACTTTATTGAATCCATTGAAATAATACTGCTTAAAAATCACTTAGATACAAGGATTTTCAAAGATTCTTTTTACATCTTGGATAAAAAGAGGTTGTAGTGTTTTTCACCTTGAATAGTTTGCAGCTACGAATGGGAGTTTAGTGTGTTCATTGTCTCTTAAAGGGACCTGGAAAGAGTAGAGGTAAACTGAGCACCAGCCATTGTACTGCTAAACCACTGTGCAAGACAGTCTCCTTGGAGTGATTCCAGTCTTAGAGTTCTCCTGAGTGAGGACATAATGCTCTCTATACAGAGAAGGTGACCAGTTGGACTACTTGCCCAAGGAGACAGAGCTGAATTCAGATTCAGATGTTCATTCAATAATTTTATGCTTCATACAAAAAAACCACCCACCAAATTTTGGGGCTGGAAAGGTGGCTTAGTGGTTAAGAGTGCTTGGTGCTCTTCCATAGGACCCCAATTCCATTCCCAACACTCATGTTGGGTGGCTCACAACCACTTACAACTCCAAGGAGTCTGATGTCCTTTCCTGGCCTCCTCAGGCTCTTGCAACCATGCTCTGCTGTAGCTACTGATGCACATCTCCTACCTTACAATCAATCCCTATTAACACCCACTTTCTTCTCAGACCATAATTTATTCACCCTGAGTTGTGATTTAGCTGAAGGAGAGATTGCATTTAATGACCATAAACATGTGAAGCAGCACACAACTGCACTTCGAAGATCAGATTGTGAGCTACATTGAGCTGTAATTAGTTCAGCTTTTCTGACATTTGATGTAATAATGACAATCTCATTGGTGAGGCAAATGGGGATCTCTCCATTACACAAAGTGTGCTCAGGAAAGTTTCAAAGGCCTGCCCTGATCCTGTCAGTGAGGTCACATAAATGGACGACAAGTTCAGGTCATTTATGTTGATCTTTTTAAGGGACTTTCTAATAGTCTCTATTCTTTACTGTTTAATTTCTCTTTTATGTGTGTGAGTGTGTGTGTGTGTGTGTGTGTGTGTGTGTGTGTAACATAGACTATGGCAAGAGTAGGCAAGTGTTCTACCCCTGAGCCATATACCCCAGTCCTTAAGTTCATTAGAAAAAAAAACAACAACAACAGCTTTTTATTTATGGGAATGAACAGATTCTGTGTTAAAAATAAGTGATGTGTTTCTTCAAAGATCTGGGTGTTGAATGTGGAACAGCTTCAAATGGCAAAGGGATTTCTTTCTCTCCTCTTTTATTAGGTCTTCTCTCCCATGCTGCTTTGTTACCTGCATAGATGAGAGAGAGGCTGCATACATTTCCCTTTGTACAGCAGAGAGAAGTATTATATTAATTTCATATAGAAAGTAAATAGAGGGGTTGGAGAGATGGCTCAGCAGTTAAGAACCCTGGCTGCTCTTGCAGAGGACCTGGGTTCAATTCCCAGCACCCACATGGCAGCTAAAACCCATCCATAACTCCAGTTTCAGGGAATCCTGCACCCTCCTCTGACCTCTGTGGGCATTGCACAACATGGGTGCACCTACCTACATGGAGGCACATAAAATACAGTCATACACATAAAATAAAATAATAAATAAAAATAAAAAAGTAAGTAAACTATGGCAAGGGGTTAGCAAGAGAGCAAATGTAGTTGGAATTGTTTATTTAGTGAGTGAAAATTTTTAATTGTTTAGCAAACTGAATATTGATTTAAAAGTCTTTTTTTTTTTTTCTTTTTGAGACAAGGTCTCCCTGCAGCCCCAGCTGGCCTGAAACTCATGGAGATCCGCCTGCCTCTGCCTCTTGAGTGCTGGGATTAAAGGTGTGCACCTCCACACCCGGCCCAAAGTGGGTTTTAAAGGACACATTTCTTTGAATTATTCTTACTTTTGACTTGCTAGTCTCTTGTTTATTTTTTGTTTCTTTCAGTTTCTAATTGAGTAATCCTGTAGAAAATTTCTTTATGTAATTTTAATCATTTCCTAGAAGAACAATGCTAAAGTTTGAAGTTCAACTCTAAAAAGTTTTTTACTGATGCATTTTATGGGTATGTATTTACAGGATGTCATAAGGTAATTTGTATATGTATAAAATTTAAGGACCACATCAAAGTAGTTCGCATTTCCATCTGCTCAGAGAGAAAATATTTCCATGTGTTTGACTCTTCTTTTTAGTTGTCTTGACATCTATCATAGATTGTTGTAGACTAAAGTTACTATAGTACACCAGAACTATATAGTACCTGGGATTACTTCAAACTGTGATTGAACTATACTCTACTACCTGTGTAAGCTAAAAAAATAAGCCTATTCTTGCATTTAAAATGATTTTTGGTTTTATGTCTTCTAATTGTATATGATGAGATTTGTTTCTATTGGAATCTCAGTTCATTTTTAAAGCTTCTTTATTACCCCTGTAAAACTGTGATGTCAGGGCTGGAGAGAGAAGGCTCAGTAGTTAAGAGCACTGGCTGATCTTGCAGAGGACCTGGGTTTAGTTCCCAATACCCATATGACAGCCAATAACCGTCCACAACTCTAGTTCCAAGGGATCCACCACCCTTTTCTGACTCTCACAGGCATTGCACGGCATGGTGCACTTAATACACCTGCAGGCAATACACTCATACACATAAAATAAAACTAGTAAATATTTTTTAAATTAAAAAAATTATTTCAGGGGCTGGAGACATGTTTCAGAGGTTAAGAGCGTTGGCTTTCAGAGGACCCGGGTTCCATTTCCAGCACTCACATTGCAGCTCACACCTATTTGTAACTCCAATTTCAGGGGATCTGACATACTCTTTTGGCCCCTACAGGCATTGCATGCACATGGTACACTTACTTACATGGAGGCAAAATACTCCTGCACAAAAAACATGATTCTATTATTTTGTTTAAAACAACCTTATATATTTAGAATAGAATTTGTAATTGTTTAATTAAAAACAATTAGTGTGTGTGTGTTTCTGTGTGTGTGTGTGTGTGTGTGTGTGTGTGTGTGTGTGTGCAAAGGAACCAGAAGCTCATTGTTTGGGCTAGGCTAGCTAACCACTGAGTTCCCAGAATATGTCTGTTCTCTTCTAACACTGGGGTTACAAGCACAAAGGAGAACATGGCTTTTACGTGAGTGCTGGAGATTCAAACTCAGGACCTCCTGCTACACAGCAGCTGAGTGCTCTTACTGAGCCATCTCAGCCTAGATTTTTCTTTTAAGGATTCTAACCAATAACCGTACAATCCACACTAGCACATACTGCCATATAGTCTTGTGGTTTGTATTTGGAGCCTGTGTCATGAGGTGAATGCTTCTTACCTGACAGTTCCAGAGCAAGAGTTCACTGTGGGCCCAGAAGTAAAAAAGCCACTAGAAAGGGCCAGAGATATAAGAAAATGCTAGAGAAAGATTTGCATCTAAAACAAAACTACAGGTTTTCCAATCTACAAAATGTGAATCATGTTATATCATAAAACAGTCATCATTACACTCACTTAACATTTTCTCCCAAGGAGTATGTACCCACCACAACCCATACTGAGCAACAGATATGGTTGACAACATAAAAGAACAATAGACCAACAATTTCTGTTTGGTAATGCAGACAAGAAACTATGAGAAAAGCTTTACAGATGATGTATTCTACTAGAAAACCTTGAGATTTTTCCTCCTGGTCTAGAGAGTGCCTTTGAAAGCTGCAACTGACTGCCCACAGTGGCAGAAACAAAGCAGGCCTTCTTCTAGCATATGTTATTCGTTACTTTTTTATGGTCTGGAGACCCATGTCTCTTGTCTTAGAAAGATTTCTCCATCTTTTGATGTCATTTTCAACCTCCTTCTTCAGGGGTTTAAAATTTTTGTTGTAGAAATCTTTGGTATCTTTGGTTAGGTTTATTCCCAGGTATTTTATTATTTTTGAGGCTGTCATGAGTGGGAAGGTCTTCCTATATTCCTTCTCCATTTGTTTATTGTTGGTATAAAGAAAGACTACTGATTTTTCCAGGTTAATTTTGTATCCTGCCACTTTACTGAAACTCTTAATCATTTCTAGAAGTTTTCTGGTTGAGTTTTTAGCATCCCTGAGATAAACTATCATATCATCAGCAAAAAAGGGATAACTTAACTTCCTCTTTTCCGATTAGTACTCCTTTAATTTCCTTCTCTTGTCTTATTGCCCTAGCAAGTGTTTTGAGAATTATGTTGAAGAGGAGTGCAGATAAAGGGCAGACTTGCTGGGTTCCTGTCTTTAAGGGAAATGGTTCCAATTTTTTTCCATTTAGGATGATGTTGGGAGTGGGTTTGTTATATATGGCTTTGATCATGTTGAGGAATGTTCCCATCAGTCCGATTCCCTCTAGAACTTTAAACTTGAAGGGATGCTGGATCTTGTCAAAGGCTTTTCCTGCATCAATTGAGATGATTGTGTGTTTTTTTCTTGTGGTCCATTTATGTGTTTTATGATATTTATTTACATATGTTGAACCATCCCTGCATCTCTGGTATGAATCCAACTGATCATGATGGATGCTCTTTTTGATGTGGGTCTGTATGCAATTTGCAAGTATTTTGTTGAGAAATTTTGCATCTATGTTCATTAATGAGGTGGGTCTATAGCTTTCTTTTTTGGTTGTATCTTTGCCTGGTTTTGGTATTAGGGTGATGTGGGATTCATCGAAGGAATTTGGGAGATTTCCCTCTGTTTGTATCCTTCTGAACAGTTTGAGTAGTAGTGGTTGTATGACCTCTTTAAATGTTTTATAGAATTCTACTGTGAAATCATCTGGGCCTGAGCTTTTTTTAGTTGGGAGGTTTTTTATTGCATCTTCAATTTCCTCAAATATTATGGGTCTCTTTAAACTCTTCTTGGTGAAGCTTTGTTGGCTCCCAGGATTTCAGATATTCAACCATTTCTCTTAGGTTTTTCAAATTTAGTGGAGTAGAGGTTTTTGAAGTATTCCTGTATGATTGTCTGGATCTTTTCTTTGTTGTAATGTTTCCCCTTTCATCATGAATACAATTGAAAATGACATCAAAAGATGGAATGGGGCTGGAGAGATAGCCTAGTGGTTAAGAGTGCTGACTGCTCTTGCAGAGGACCCGGGTTCGATCCCCAGCACCCACATGGCGGCTGAGAACCGTCTGTAACTCCAATTCCAGGAGAACTCCAGTTCCAGAGGAATCCGAGACCCTCTTCTGACCTCCGCGGCATTGCATGACATGAGTGCACAAACCTACATGCAGACAGTACGACACAGGTGCACAAACCTGCATGCAGACAGTACATTCATACACATAGAAAATAAAAAAAAAGATGGAATGACCTCCCATGCTCATGGATTGGAAAAATTAATATAGTAAAAATGTCCATTTTACCCAAATTGATATACATATTCAATGCAATCCCAATCAAAATCCCCATGAGTTTCTTCACAGACTTGGAAAAAAAAATCCTTAAATTCATATGGAAAAACAAAAGACCCTGAATAGCTAAAGCAACCCTGAGTGAAAAATGCAATAGAGGGGGGCTTACTCTACCAGACTTCAAGCTTATATTACAGGGCCATAGTCATAAAGACAGCCTGGTACTGGCACAAAAACAGACCCATTGACCAGTGGAAGAAAATTGAAGATCCAAACTTGAACTCATACAATTTCAGCCACCTCATATTTGACAAAGGGGCAAAAAAAACCTCAATGGAGGAAGGATAGCATCTTCAGCAAATGGTGCTGGCAAAATTGGATCACCATTTGTAGAGGAAAAAAAATTTCTGTTTATCTGAAAACAACTATGTTGTTATAATGTAAATAAATCTCTTAACGGGCTCTAGAATCAACCCACCACTTACTTTCAGACTATCTTTCCCTGCAGAGGTAACCCAGCCTTGGACTTGCACATATGAAACACACTAATGTCAAGTCACCTATGTCAGACATGTTAGATGCTTGAAGGAAGTAGAGGGAAACACAGTTATCACGCAGTTTTGAACCCGTCTTAATATTCATCAAGCTGATTTCAGGTCATAAAAGCTCAGAAGAACATAAAGCTACTGACAGAGCACTTTCCCCCAAGTCAAGCATGTACCTTGTTTCAGGCATGCTCAGAACTGCTTTCACTGGGGCTGGGAATGGCACTCACTCAGTTGGTTCAGTTCTCAGCATCAGCATCAGCATCAAATAAACTGGGTGTGGTGGCAATACCCTGCTACTCCATTATTTCTGGGGTAGAAGCAAGAGAATCAGTTCAAGGTCATCTTCACCTACATGGAAAGATTAAGGACAGCCTGGGTACACGAGACCCTGTGTCCAAAATCAGAGCAAACTATCTACCTTAGTCCATTTCAGAAAATAGAATTTTGTAACTTAACTATTTCTTTGATCGTATATTACTCAACAGTTTAATATTACAGCTCTAATCAACAAAAACCAAAACAGAACAAAAAATTCTAACTCCCTAGATATATGAAAAGTATTTGTATATGTAATTATTAGAGCAAAGAGGAAATATTCAATTTCAGACTATTTACAAAGTAAGGCTATTAAGAGTGTAACATTAAAATAAGCTTTGAGGCTAAAGTTATCTTTGGGAGTAACCTACTAATGTTAAGAACCTGAAATGGTCTTGCTTTTAGTGGTTGTTATTGAGCTACCAAATGGGTAAACTTTATTAAGACCAAACCTAAGGAGATGTTAGAATTAATCTACCATAAATTTAAGAGTATTTTTCTTTTTTAAAAATTTTGATTTAGTTTTGTATGTGTATGAATGTACTGTCTGCATGTAGGTTTGTGCACCCGTGTCATGCAATGCCATGGAGGTCAGAAGAGGGTCTCAGGTTCCCCTGGAACTGGAGTTCTCCTGGAATTGGAGTTACAGACGGTTCTTAGCTGCCATGTGGGTGCTGGGGATCGAACCCGGGTTCTCTGCAAGAGCAGTCGGTACTCTTAACTGCTAGGCTATCTCTTCAGCCCCTATTTTTTGGTATTTTTGAGACAGGGTCTCCCTTTAGTCCTAGCTGGCCTGGAGCTCACTATGTAGACCAGGCTGGCCTTGAACTCACAGAGATCCGCCTGCCTCTGCCTCCTAAGTGCTAGGATTAAAGGCGTGTGCCACCACGCCTGGCTTAGTTCAGTCCATTTTCCTACACATAATATGATCTCGTTCTTCATAGCTGAATACTGTTTGCACATATTTTTTTGGTATTTTTGAGACAGGGTCTCCCTTTAGTCCTAGCTGGCCTGGAGCTCACTATGTAGACCAGGCTGGCCTTGAACTCACAGAGATCCGTCTGCCTCTGCCTCCTAAGTGCTAGGATTAAAGGTATGCTCCACCATATCTGGCCTCTACCCATGTATTTATATCTAGCTGTGCTATTACAGGTACATGTTTTACTTACTAGCTTTCAACTCACGTCTCTCATTCTTTTAAATGTTTTTATCAGAACTTTCAATCACCAGTTTTTATTCATAAAAGTTTAGTCATTTTACTTGTTCCAGACTATCTGCAAATAGTTGGGACTATAGTGGTTCTTTGACATAGTAAGTTTTAAAACATAGAGGAAAATGCCTAGAAAAAAACAGTGACTAAAGCAACAATCACAGTCATTGAGAGATTAACCTATGGGAAACACTATTGTGAAATGCTTTACGTGTGTCAGGCTACTTGGTTGCATAAATACTGTATTTCCATTCAAAAGATGGGAAACTGAGGCTTAGAGAGGCTGATTAATTCAGGTCATACAGCTAATGAGGGATGGAACAGATTTGAGCTAGTTTAAGCATTATTAATTTTATGTGGAGCTAGTTTAATCATTATTAATTTCATGTGTGTGAATGTTATACCTGGATGTACATAAGTGCACCTCCGTGCATACAGTGCTCATGAAGGCCAGAAAAGGGGGTGGGATCTCCTGGAATCCAGTTACAGACAGTTGTTAGCCACCATGTAGGTGCTGGGATTTGAACCTGGGTCCTTTGCAAGATCAGTCAGTGCTCCTAACTGCTGAGCCATTTCCCCAGCCCCGAGCATTTATACTTTTAGCTACCAGGCTCTAGAATTTGGTTGAGCAAAGAGTTAATCTCAAAGAGATATGCCTTTCTGGCTGAATTACAAAGGCTCAAATAATGTGAACCCACCATTTCTTACATATGAGATTAAAACAAAAATGAAATAGTATTCATTGAGAGTGCTAAAGTCAGATAACTGAGTTTATGTCTGTTATATACGTCCTAATCTTTACTGAGACATTTCTCCATATAGTAAATTTATCTCCGCCCCCCAACGGTGCTCGACTCTTTTTAAAAATTTTTTTCTTTATTTTTTTCATTTTGTAAGAATAAGTAATAATTTATGAGTACAAGCATCCTTCATGTAAAACCAATTTGCAAATTTATCTTTTATATTAGTCAGCTCAGCAAGGTATTGGCTAAATATTTTATTTTGAGATACTTTAAAGAATTATCGGCTTCGTTATTTTTTATATTTATGAGTATTTTGCCTGCATGTATATAAATGTAATGTATGTCATGTAGTGCCCCCAGAGACCAGAAAAAGGTGTTGGGTTTCCTGTAACTGGAGTTACAGATGGTTGTTAGCTGCCATGTGGGTGTTGGGAACTCAACCCTGGTCCTTGGCAAGAGTAGCCATTGCTCTTAACTGCTGAACCATCTCTCCAGCCTTGGCTTGATTGTTCTTAAAGACTATTTTTTATTTCATTTTATTTATAATGCTCTGCAAATGAACAGAACTTCTTGTGCTATATTTTGAAGGCTAGAGTATGAAAACTGGCAGGATGTAATTTAGAGGCTATTTAGAATTATGGAAGATTTTAACTGCTTGGCAAGACCTCTAGACAGTGACTAGGTATAAAATTTAGACTATCTGTATATATATATATATATATATATATATACTCTTTTGTTGCTAGGTGGTATAATTGCAGTATTTTAATTTGCTGAATTAGAATTATGAAGCTTCAAATGAAGGCAGCTTATAGTCTATTGTCAACAAGGTGTTTTTTTTTTATTAAAAGTTACCTGATAAAGGGAGACCCTGTCTCAAAAAAGGCCAAAAAAAGACACCCCCCCCCCAAAAGTTACCTGAAAGCAGTAACTTCTATACCTTCTTTTCATGGCAGGGCCATGAACTTCAGTTTAGACGCATAATTAAATTATTTAATGTGTTCATGACGTAGGGCTTCAAGAGACTGACAGTATACATGGTGGGAAGGTAGAAATTGACTTTAATTGTTGGTCATAATTATTAAGATAATTATGTCTCATTTGTACTTGAAGAAGCATTTCACATGTGATGCCACGTTTTCCATTCTAATAGCTCTAAGAAGTTGTTAAGAAGCTGATATGATCTGTACTTTGCTGGAAAGGAAAATTCAGTTATGAAGAAATGGACTCACTTAATTATGGACAAGCATGTATCTAGAATAAGGATCTTACCAGAGTTATTAGGGTCAGATCCTGAGCTCTGGAAGCTGGAACAACAAAGACTTGGCCACCTGTCCTCAATAGGCCAATCAAACAGATAAGTGGTAGCAAAAAAAAACAAAAAAAAAAAACAAAAAAAAAAAAACAAAAAAACAGAGATAGAGTTATTCAGCATGGCCACTTTGGGAACAGGAACAAATAAAGAGGTCCAGTCCTCCCCCAAGTGCCCTTCTCCCTGCTCCAGTCCATCCTCAGGGTCATGAGATGAACTTTAGGTTTAAATAGAGGGCCAGAGGTCTGCATAACTAAGCAGTCATGCTCAACGCATAGTTCTGTCCATTAGCTCCAATCTCTCCTGTATGGTGGTCTAAAAAGTTGTCAGGACAATGTAATATCTCTTCCCAGAAAACAAATCCCTTCTCTGGCTGGCACCATACTTCATTAAGCCTTTACCTTCTCCTAGCATGAGATCCCTGGGGAAATTCCGAGTTTGTGGGAATGATTGTCTCAATAGTGTAAAAGTTTGTCTCTTCCAGCAAGAAAGTTCCAAGAGGCAGGAGACTTCAGAACTCCACTGCTTTGAAACCAGTAACACATGTCTGAAAGGAGATGGTTGAAGAGCCCTTAAAATGTTCAAACATTTGGGGCCGGAGAGATGGGTCAGTGGTTAAGAGTGCTAGCTGCTCTTGTAGAGGACCTGAGTTCAATTCCCAGCATCCACATGGCAGCTAAGAACCATCTTTAAGCTGGGTGGTGGTGGCACCCACCCTTAATCCTAGCACCCCGGAGTTCAAGGCCAGCCTGGTCTACAGAGTGAGTTCCAGGTCAGCTGGGGCTATAGGGAGACCCTGTCTCAAAAAAAATGTTCAAACATTTACATTTTAATTTTTTAATTACATACTTATAATTCTGTTTCAGATTAGGATAACTGACTCATTATACTCTATCCATAGACTATAGACCGTATTGTAGATTTTATATAGAGGGTCGGTTATCTCAGTTATGCACATATAATTTAAAAATCAGTAACTATCTGAAGCAAACATTGCATATCAATTGAATAAGAGGAAAAAAATGGAAGAAGCAAATGAATTTGACAAAAACAATTTTAGCAGTTCTTCCAAGTTTCTATTACCATGTGTCCAACTGGGATCCTGCATTTATAAAATTGTTAATTTAATGGGAATGAACATGGCTATGAACTGCTTTCATTAAGTTGTTTTGTATGCACATATACAATTGTAAAATTTTATGATAGTAATGTAATCCTCATGGTATGTGAATAGAGTCAAGCCTTATTTTGAAACATGCACTTGTTAATTTCTGTTATTTTTCAACAGTGGCTTCAAAAAGCTACCCTCTGGTATTCAATCCGTCATACACAGAGGCTAGCAGTGGAGATTATTTCTAGAGGAATTACTTCTGGAGAGGTTTTATAGTTTCAGCTTTAAGATCCTCTCAAAAAAAAAAAAAAAGAATCTCTCAATATCAAGTATAATATCCATTAGTTAGCCCTTCTGAACTTGGTGACATTTGTTAAACTATTGGGATTATGGAATCTCTCAATATCAAGTATAATGTCCATTAGTTAGCCCTTCTGAACTTGGTGACATTTGTTAAACTATTGGGATTATGGAATACACAACTCTTCTGTCTGAGCATTTTGACATTTTAAACACTGGTTAACACAATTCTTTATATAAGATTTATTACAAGTTCATTACAGCCTTAAATATCTAGCATAAATTATGACAGTGTGTTGTATATCCCACCAATATAGTGAATTTGGGATGACAAGCCAAAGACACCTGGTAAATTTTGGTCTGAGTTTCCTCTGCCCCGCCACCATTTCTAACTCGTGTTCCAGTTCCCCCAGTTTTTAGTTTCCATGTTTCCAGAATGGTCTCTTCCTTCCTAGTGCCCTCTAGAGAGATGTCATGGTGTTTGGGGCCCACAACCCCTAAGCACAGTGGGCTCTTTCATAGGAAATATCCGCTTTTTTTGCCCTCAACTAAAATGGACCTGCTCATATCACAATTTGGTCACTGAAGAACCAGGCTTCTCAAAGGCTTCAGTTTAGCCAATCTGAGAATCTGAGGAAATATCCCCCCCACCACCACTGGGACATAATATTTTATTTATCTTGAATTCCATATATTTGTTTACATGTGGAGAAATTGAGGCTTAGAGATAAAGTTGGGAAATAGGAGCAGACAAGATTTCTTTTTGCCTCCAAGAAGAGAAATAATGATTCTTGTGGAAACAATTTTTTTCTGGGAACGCCTTCTGTTACAGTATAGACATGATTATTTTATAAAACAGATAGGCAAGAACAAGGGAATGGCTTCTTGGACACTATCTTGGCAGCTTCCTTACAATGTAAACAAGCTTCTGGGACTCCTCTTGTAACCTGAACATATAGCTTCAATCCCTCATAACCCTTCCTTGCCCTTGACCCAAATAATGTGGTGTGTGTGTGTGTGTGTGTGTGTGTGTGTGTGTGTGTGTGTTGTGAAAATACTGAGCACTGCAAGCAGTGAATATTCATTGGAAGCAACAAATTATCCCATTTATGTTGTAAACAACAGGTGGAATTAGACTGATAACATCTGTTTGTGATTGCGCATGCTCTTCTAGCTCAGCAGGGGTCAGAAGGAACAGAACCTTCTGTAAGACAGCTCCTCTTTTCCTCCCCCATTTCATGCATGTCTTTGATAAAGAGAAAGCAAGGCATTGGTTCAAGAGCACTGTTCTGCAAACAGTCCGAAGGAATAAATCGTCAGAACAGTTTGCGTCTCCTTGTTTGAAATGGATGCTAGGAGTCAAGCTGTTTATGTTCAGGCGACACCATAAAGTGGCATCCCACTGTATACTTTCCAAAACTATTAGTGTCACAGGAAACATTGTTTTGTTTCCACTCATTTTCCCTCTTTCCTTGATTAAAAATGGAGAACACGTAATGTTTAACTTTGTTAGACTTAAGGGTTTTTTATTTTTTTATTATTGTTTTATGTGTATGAGTGTTTTGCCTGCATGTACGTGGGTGTACCCATTTGCGCATTGCCCATGGAGACCTGAAGAGGGTGTCAGATCCCGTAGAACTGGAGTTATGGGTATTTTTTTAGCCACCATGTTGGTGCTGGAAACCAAATCTGAGTCCTCTGCAAGAGCAACAAGTGTTGTTAGCTACTGAGCCATCTTTCTAGCCTTAGACTTAATGTTTGAAAATTAAAACAAGACTATCAGCCAGAGATTGTGGCACATACCTTTAATCCCAGCACTCAAGGGAAAGGAAACAAGTCGATCTCTGTGCCTTTGAGGCCAGCCTGGTCTACACAGGGAGTTCCAGACCAGTCAGAGCTTCATACAGAGACCTTGTCTCAAACAAGAGGAACATGGTAGGAAAAACAGGGGCATATTCACCATAGATCCAGTGAAGCTTAAACTTCTGGACCCTTTTTGCTAACATGGGCAAGATGCTTACAAAAACATTTTTGTAAATGTTTCATCTATTTTAAAGAAGAATTGTGTTAAGACTGTGTTAAGACCACAGTCCCACTGTACTTCGAGATGGGAGAGCATTAGAAAGGAACAGTACTTTGCATCAGAGACAATATGAATGGGGCCTTAAAGGGAAGGAGAGGCTCCCTTTCAAGCCCAGACAGGAGCTTTATTAAGAAGGACAGGTGCAAGTAAGAGTAACAGAAATAGCTGTCACTGGCAGAATATCAGCAGGAGGCCTAGAACAGAGCCTTCAGAAAAATCTCCTGAGCCAAGGAAAGTATTTGACTTTTGTATCTGTTCAGGAGGGAGCAGAGAGTTTCACACCATGTGATTTAGTCTGGGACAGCCCAGGTGACAAAGAAGCATGAAGGAACCAGGTGCTGGCTAGGCCCATAAATTAGAGACTGTAGAGTCAAGCACAGCAAGGCTTATTAACTCCCTGTCCCAGACAAAGCTGCAAGCGGACACAGCCTAAGGTCTTCAGCCTGTGGGATCTGGCCTCAGGTGCATACCTGGTGCCCCATGGAAGCCAGAAGAAGGCTTGGGATCTCCTGGAACTGGAGTTATAGACAGGTGTTAACTGCTATGTGGGTGCTAGGAACTGAACCTGGTTCACCTGCAAGAGCACCCAGTGCTCTTAACCGCTGAGTCATTTCTCTAGCCCCTGTAGCAAAAACTACTAAAAGGCTTGTTTTGTTCCTGAATGAGAATAATAATGATACCCATCCAGATGCTCTATAGGATTATAGGGCTGAAAAAAAAGGGGGAAAAGAGGACAGAGGAAGGAAAAGGAAGAGTGAGAAGAGAGAGAGAGAGAGAGAGAGAGAGAGAGAGAGAGAGAGAGAGAGAGAGAAGTGAAAGTATGTTTTCAGGTGCAAAGTAATGTGCAAGAACAAAATGCTGTCAGTGCAGTTTTCCTGTAGTGCATCACTGCCCAAGACTCTTCTCAGACATCTTAATGGCCCTGGCCCTTTGCTCTTAGCTGATGACTTTGGATTGTTCTAAACACAAGAAATCCATGCACTGATTCTTTTAGTACCCATTCATCAGAAGGTATGAGGGAAATAAAACCTTCAATTTGTTCAAGTCACTATTTCTTTTTAATTTCTTATGCAACTTAAAGCAGTTCATAAGTGCCAGTGGATTTGGGAAGGAGTCAGACAATTGTGAGAACTGAGACTTATCCAAAGCCTACTCAATGTTTTCATTGTTGGCCAAGTTTTCATCCCCCGTACACAGTCTACTTCTAAGGTTCAGCCCAGGACAGTTTGATAAACCACAACAGTGCTTCCTAACACAGTTCACAGCTTTCTGGCTTCCAAATTTCTTATCTTGGTGGTCAAAATACTAGTATTTTTAGGTACCAACTTCTATATACTAAAAGTTCCTGTTCTCACATAGTTCTCCAAGTAAGCATACAGAACATAAATTATTAGATAATGGCTATTGGACGGCTCACAGAATTCTAGGAGAACCATGTAACTAGTTTTGGATGTTTAGTCAAAGAAGGCACAAATACACACAAGAAACGATTGCACTCTGAGGGAAGACACCAGCCTTTCTATGAGCAGAGCTCATTAAAAAAAAAAAAAAAAAAAGAACCGCATGATTGCACAACTGTGCTTCCCAGAAGATGCAAAACCCCTCTTCTTGCCCATTTGTCATCCGGGTCCTGGGAAAGTGTATCTGCTTGCCTGGAACATAGTCCGCATGCCTGCATCATCACATAGGAAGACTGGGTAAGGTTTTGGGCTCCAATCTCTATAGTGTAGTAGAACAAGCATCAGTCAGAATGAGTACAGATTGAGCAAGTCTCGAGTCAGGAACAGTAATTTTGCAAATTCATTGTGGACCTTTGGGTGAAAGATACTTAACTTGTAACTAATCCATTTTTCTAAAGCTTAGCCTGAGGATTTGGGACCTTATGAATTCCATGAGTCCTTACCAGTAATACAGTTCTGTGCCTGCAATTGTTAGAGTTCTGGCTTCTAATAATGGAATTCTTACATGAACTTGCAAAACTAAGTCTGTATAATTTATAATCTGTGGGATGAACAATGGTGAAGCTTGGTTTAGGGGTGTCTGGCTTTGCTGGCTTCTCACTGTTTCCTGACTCTGCTATAGAACCCACCCTGTCCTTGGAGTCAGAAAAGTAGCACCTGAGAGTGCCAGATCATGTTTGAGCGGCTCTGAGATCACAGAGGAAAGAGCTGTGCTTCCCCAGAATCAATTTCAAAGGCTCAGAAGGACCGCTTACTAGAAGGGCTTGATTGCCTTTATGTCAGGGAGCAGAGTCTTTACCAGAGAGAGGTTATGCACAGGAAGCCACCAACAGGAGTCCTGCAGTATTCAGTCACTGCATTGCATGAGCCATCTGTAAACATGCTGGAAAATGATTGTAAGGAAAGATCTGAATCTTTGGTTTATTTTGTGGGTGTATGAGTGTATTTGCATGTGTGAAAGTGCACTTATGTTGTGCAATGCCCAGAAGAAGGCATCAGATCCCCTATAACTGGAATTATGGAGAGTTCTTAGCTGCCACGTAGATGATAAGAATTGAACCCAGGTCCTTTGCAAGAACAGTTGGTACTCCTAACCAGTGACCCATCTTTCCAGCCCCAAGTTCTGAATCTTAAAGTGAAGGAACAAGGAATTTAAAGGAATGGACTGGCTTTACAGTGTTTGCCTGGCATTGTGCCCCAAATGGTATTCCTGGCCAGTCACATGCAGTTTGAAAGATCACTGGCAGGATAGAAAAGTGATCTTTTTTTTTCCTTGAACTTTCTGTGTATGCACACCCTTATAGTCATTTCTGCATGTGTGTGTGTGTGTGTGTATGTGTAACCATGTACACATACACTCAGACATATAAATATTATTTGATGTTATATTGATATCTAGACATTTTCCTTTACAAAGTTATATTATCACATTGAAATACATTTTGATGTTGGCAATAAAATGACAATGTATTCCTACAGTCCCACAGTCTAAGAACACAGCTAGTATAAGAATAATGCACTGTTTTTTCCTTGCGATCAAGGAAGAAGTAGCTTATCCTAAAATTTCTCAGAACTACAGATAGTATTTTGTTTATTAAATCATGTTTCATATATTGTTGAAAAGGTGTGAGACGTTACAGCCAATTAATGCTTCAGCCTTGTTATTTCTACACACAAGTGTGCCTGTTGTTCTGATAATCTGAAGCACATGCATATTAAGTAGGAAAACTAATTACAACAAATCCTCCAATAATCTGGACACCTCAATGTCACATTGTTATTTCTGAATTTATTTGTAACCCTGTTATATAAGAGTATTTCAATTGTTTTATTATTTCTTGGTCTCTGCTTCTCTGATTATTACTAACAATCAAGTGATTTCAGTGGATTTTGTTTCTGTCATGCCAAGCCCCTTGAATACATCTCATACTTGTTTCCATTTGATGACATCCCTATAAATGGAAATCCTGTTTTATACATAGTCTATTAAATGTTTCTTTTAATAGCCAATAAATATAATCCACAGTTGATAAAGCACCATTCTTTTCTTTTACAATAGTATTATTGATACACATGGAGATAAGAAGGTAATAAGATAAAATATTTTATTTTTCATATTCATCTTCCTTTTCCACAGTCCTTACAGCTAAACGTAAATCATTTACATTTTAGGGATTTGAGCTACAATCTTCGTTTTCGTTTTTTTTTTTTTTTTTTTTTTTCGTTTTTGAGACGTGGTCTCCTTGGAGGTCCAGCTGGTCTGGAACTCACAATGGAGACCAGGCTGACCTCAGTTTCACAGATATCTGCCTGCCTCCACCTCCCACTTGCCAAGATTAAAGGTGTGCACCACCATGCCCAGCTTACAGTCTTTGGTTAATGTTACTGCTGCATGGTTTGATGCAAATACAGTTAAATTCCTACCATTATATATAGGTGAGAATCATGTATTTGGAGACAGTGGTTGCTAGGGATGAAATGCATCCTTGTGAGGTAAAACAAAATGAGAACAACAATAGTGGGGTGCAGGATGTCACAGGAACAGGTGACCTAGCCTGAGGGATCCACGGAAATAATGTCCAAACTCAGGATGGAAAGACTGTGGCAGGGTTACTCTCATGAAAACAGTGGTAGAAAACATAAAATGTGGATGCCAAGAGGGGACAGAGAGGCTTATGGGCTTAGAGAAACTAGGGGGCTCTCCATCAGCTGTAGAAGAAGGGAGGTCAGCTCCCAGAGAGCCACTAGGGCACCAGTGACAGAAGAAGGTGGACCAGGGCCATATTAGTGTAACTAAGCACAGCAGGTAGATTCCAGAGACATGGCAGAGCCAGAACTTACAGGGCTTTCTCATTAATTTGAATTGAGGAGCATCCAGAACTATTCTATACATCTTGGCCCAGTGGCTAGATGTGGTGTCAGTCATGGAGACAAGGAACCTGGGAGAAAAGGCCGGGTGGGGGTGGTTGTGCACAGCAGTGTGTCCTCTGAAGGGGTGTTGTGACATAGAGCCTGAGTAAGCATGAACATACAGATACTGATTTCATGCCCAGCACGCAAAGGATTTGTAAAATCCTCAAAGAAGACTTAAAAAAAATCCACCGGAAAAGAGAAGCAAAACTAGGAGAGAATGCTTTCAGAAAACTCAAGGAAAGAAAATTTCAAAACAGATTGAACAATCACTGTCTCAAATGCTACAAAAAGGTCAGGTGGGATTAGAACTGAAAACTTCCATTAGGTTTTGTGATGAGGCAGTGGCTAGTGACCTTGGCCTAAATCCTCCAGTTAAGTGGTCAGGGTTGAATCCAGATGCAGTTGGTTGAGGAATGAATAGGACTCTAGGAATTAGATAGTGAATGTAGACAGGCCTTTCAAGGAGAGCAATAGGGAAAGGAAGGATAGAGATAAAGGTGGTTTGGGACAGTTCCATTTTTACTTAATGTAGGAGAGATTTGAATGGATTTAAACAGTAATGGTGTGGAGTTACCAGAAGAGAGTAAAAACAGGAAGATGGACAACAGGGGAAAGAAAGCCACTGAGACAATGGAAGATTATGGGGTCCGCAGTCTGGGAAGAAGGACCCTCTTCAGTTGTAAAAGAGAGGGGAGAGTAGCTTCAGTAGCAGTCAAAAATGCTTCCAAAATACAAATAATGGGTGACCAGCATCAGAGACTCATTTTTCTTGAGGACCAAGAATATAAGGTAAGGGGTTGCAGACACGGTTTGTGGAAGTTACCTGTGTGGGTACCAGGCTGCACTACCAGCTTATGGAATTTACCTGTGTGGGTACAAGGCTGAAACCTCCAGCTTATGGAAGTTACCTGTATGGGTACCAGGCTGGCACTACCAGCTTATGGAAGTTACCTGTGTGGGTACCAGGCTGGCACCACCAGCTTATGGAAGTTACCTGTGTGGGTACCAGGCTGACACCACCAGCTTGTGGAAGTTACCTGTGTGGGTACCAGGCTGACACCACCAGCTTATGGAAGTTACCTGTGTGGGTACCAGGCTGACCCTTCCAGCTTATGGAAGTTACTTGTGTGGGTTCCAGGCTGGCACCATCAGCTTATGGAAGTTACCTGTGTGGGTACCAGGCTGACACCATCAGCTTATGGAAGTTACCTGTGTGGGTACCAGGCTGGTACCTCCAGCTTATGGAAGTTACCTGTGTGGGTACCAGGCTGGCACCATCAGCTTATGGAAGTTACCTGTGTCAGTATCAGGGCTGGTACCACCAGCTTTAGCCTTTAAAGGGTGTGATTGAGACAGAAAAAGAATAAGGTGTTGGCTTCCCTTGGTCTTTAATCGGGAAAGCATTTTCAAGGCCTCCAGTAGACTTCTGTTTGCATTTCATTGTTGCATGGCCATCCGTAGCTGTACGGGAGGTAGAGAGACACTGTCATCCTCATGGTGGGAGAAATCAAGGGGACAAGAGCGGGGAATGGCCTTCCCATCAGCCCAGTGGCAGCTTCTGTGTAGTGCGGATAGAAAATCCGGAAGTCAGCAGCATGCAAGAGAAGGCCCTTCCCTTCTGGGATTTCTGCTTCATCTGAAGCTGGAAAGGAGGTTGTCTGTGAAGCAAGAAACAGAATCACTGACTGGGGTAAAAACAGGAAACAAGCTCTTTGGAGGATCTGAGGAATTGAGGACAGATGAAATGATGAATCCTGGGCTGCACAAGGTTCAGTTAGAAGCTAGGGATTCACGGGGCACATGCCAGTGGAGAGCAAGATGTTGCTCGCACAAATCCCTGTTCGAGGAGGAAAGTTGTGCTCCTTGTCACTGATTTTCACTGTGGCTTCTGTCTAACAAGGAATTCATGTTTTTTTTTTTTTATTACTTGTTTATGCTAAATACATCATTACTTGTTTGGTCTTTTTTAAATTTTTTAAAAAATTTATTTATTTGTTTTTGTATGTGTATGAATATACTGTCAGCATGCAGGTCTGTACACCCGTGTCGTGCAATGCCACAGTCAGAAGAGGGTGTCAGATTCCCCTGGAACTGGAGTTCTCCTGAAATTGGAGTTACAGACGGTTCTTAGCCACCATGTGAGTGCTGGTGATCGAATCCAGGTCCTCTGCAAGAGCAGTAGGTACTCTTAACCACTAGGCCATCTCTCCAGCCCTACTTGTTTGGTCTTAAGTAGGCATGTCTCTAGGATTTATACGTGGTATTGTGGAATATGTCTATATTTGTGTGTTTTTCCAGAGATTTTTATCTTTTTTTGTCTTTTTGAGACAGGGTCTCCCGGTAGCTCTGGCTGTCCTGGAACTTGCTCTGTAGACCAGGCTGGCCTTGAACTCACAAAGATCCGCCTGCCTCTGCCTTCCCACAAAGATCTGCCTTAGGATTAAAGGCATGTGCCACCACGCCCGGCCAGAGCTTTTTATCTTGAAAGAGCAATGTGATAAACAAGCATTATTCACTGACATTCACTAATATTTTCCACGTTTTGCTTCCCTCTTGTCTTTTCTCTGTGCCTCTGTTTCTGCTGTCTCTCTTACACACACACACACACACACACACACATACACACACACACACGCAGGTGCATACATGCACACGCACACACCCACACACGCACACTCACACACACAGGCACACACACATACACGCACACATGCACATGCACACGCACACACACATGCACGTGCACATGCACATACACGCACACATGTACACACGCGTGCACACACACATGCACATGCACACGCACACACACACTAAAAATATCTAAAACTTTAAAGTGTAAAGGTTAAGATAGAGTTCCAGGTATTTTGGGGCTAATTGGAACATTCTCTCATGTAACCACACACACCGTAATTGCACCTTTGAAGAGTTAACATTAAAATAATTGCTAATCTTTTATAATAACCTTAAGGTTTTCACTTCTCTGCAAAATAACTTTTAACCCAGAGTTTGAAAACCGAAATTTCTTTCTTTTGAATTAACTTAACAGTGGGCTTAATGTTGAAATTTGCTTGCTATTTGTCAGGACTTTTCCGATCTTTCTAGGTTTTCATTTGAGATATACATAAAAATATACAGTATCTTGTATGTGATACATATCCAGAATATTTGCATTGACTTTATCTTTAGCAATGAATTCCTATTGTCAACTGGATAGTCAATGTTTCTGTCTGCCATGTTTGACTGTGAATGAGCATCATAAAGTATCTATGTTGTCTGTTCACTAAACCACTTAGAGCCTATATTACAACTTATATAGTAAACAGTTACTTTCACTGTTTGAATAAAAATATGACTTAAGCCAGGTGTGGTGGCACAGACCTTTAATTCCAGCACTCAGGAGGCAGATGCAGGCAGATCTCTGTGAGTTCAAGTCCAGCCTGGTCTACAGAGCGAGCTTCAGGTCAGCTGGGACTAAAGGGAGACCCTGTCTCAAAAAGACCAAAAGAAAAAAATGACTTAATACTTGAACAATTTTAGGGTGTGTTGAAACTGTTAATAAAATATAACTCTGTGCCAGAGATGAAAGTATTCCAAAAAGAAAAATAATTTATGAAAAATAGAAATGCTGCTAATTATTGTTCCCGGAAGGGAGATGCTGTAGGAATCTCTGGGTTTTCCTAAATACAAACATAACTCCTTATCAAGGAATTGGATTTCTAAACCAACATTGAATGGGACATGTAAATAAAAGACCAGATAGGAAAAGGGAACATATACATTGAGGCTCTTTGCCAAACCCAGGGAAAAGCTTGAGATTTTCAAGCAGGGACGGGTTTCTTGAATATTTAATTAACACACTGATTTAATCTTTTAAAAAAGAAAATAAATTTTAGTAATTTATTGTGCATTTTACAGTCATGCAAAAAGTTCATAAAATTGTCAGCTGTTTGCTCTTGCTGGAAGGCTGTGCTGTGTGTGCTGTGCGGTGTCTCATATGTTTGCTCTTGCTGGAAGGCTGTGCTGTGTGTGCTGTGCACTGTCTCTTATGTTTGCTCTTGCTGGAAGGCTGTGCTGTATGTGCTGTGCGGTGTCTCCTACGGGACTAGCAGTAGCCTTCAGCCCATGCTGCTGCCCAGGTTCAGAATTTCTTTGGTCACACCGACTTCAGGCAGCATCAGCTACAGGAGCCTAAGACACAGGCACTTCCATAAGAGGGGCCCTGGCCACCAGCTGACCTCCACTGCTCTGGTCTTTGGTGATAAACAAATTCTGGTTACGTGTACTTATGGCAAAGCTGTCTGCCAAATGTTGGGCTACTACTTACACTTGGCCGCCAAACCCAGATGGAGAATGTGAAGACCAGGCTCTCTGACAGAGCCTGGTTGAATTCATTGCTACTGACCTGGGACTCCCAGCTCTGGCTCACAGGCCCATCCACTCCCTGGCAGGACCACTTCTCCATTTCCTACCTTCCCACCACCCACCACCCCTGAACTCAATCTCAGCCAATCATTTTGCATCATATTTCACTGAAGAAATGGAAATAATGGAAGTTTCCTCCCGTCCGTTTCCAAAATCTTCAACTGATGGACTTGTGATTTTGCTGACTGTCTTCAACATGTGTAATCTGACCACATCTCAACACTTCCACACCACCCATCCAGATTCAGTCTTGGGAGCAATCTTTTTCTGACATTAGTCAGCTCTCGTGCACTATCCCCAGACTTCTCCAAAGCAGAGATAAAGTCCTTTAGAAGGTCCCTCCCATCTTCCTGACTTCAGTTCTGCAGATACCCCTCATTCCATACCAACCACTTCTCTCATATCAAGCACACACCTGCTCCATGGCCTCTCCCTTCTGTGACTTGTCTGCACTGTCTTGTGAATGACTTCCTTCCTTTCTCCATATGCCTGCTCATCTTCCACACTTTTGCACCTATCACCACCTGACATTTTACTAATTACTTTTCATTGCCATCCCCCCACCATTAGAGTGTAGTTCCTTGCAGACAAGAGATTTTTTGTGATTTTTTTTTTTGTTTCTTTTGATCACTGCTGTCTCCTTAATGCCTGGTGCTGTAGATGTCAATAAATGCTTCATAAAGAATTTGTATTTCATACAGATTTTTCAGTGTCTTTAGGGTTGCTTTGTTGTGGTTGTTGTTGTTTTGGTTTGCATGGGGGTCTCATGTATCCCAGGATTGTCCTTGAACTTTCTGTGTAGCTGAGTATGGCCTTGAACTTCTTCTGATCCACCCATCTTCTCCAGAGTACTGAGTCATGTGTGGTGTTCCCCATCACACATGATTTATGAGATACTGGGGATCAAACTCAGGGCTTGGTACATATTCGTCTACCAACTGAGCTAAATCCCCAGGTCAATATTTCCATATCTTTAGGAGATGAAATTTGTAATGTCTTTAAGAAATAAAATGTTCAGGAGCTGCAGAGATGGCTCAGAGTTAGGAACGCTTGCTGCTCTTTCACAGGACCTGGGTTAAGTTCCAGGTACCCACATGGCAGTTCATAATCAATCGTCTTCTGACTTTCATGGGTACTACATACATACATGCCAGCAAAATACTCATACACAAAATAAAAATCATTAAATTTAAAAATTAAACATGTAAGCTCAAACTGTTTTAAATCATAGCTATAAGTACAAATATACTTTTGTGTTTAACTAAACTTCATTTCTTCATGGCAAGTATTTTCCTAGTGACTAAGGCTATGGAAGAGGACTTTGCCATGGATCTTGTTGTGAAAGTAACTATGAGTTGTTTAAAACTGGTGTCCTGCCATGTTAATTAAATTTCAAGTTTAAGATATCCTCTAAAAGCTCAAAGTGGAAGAAGAAAGACATACGAACACTCCATTGCTATTTTAGCAGCCTAGGCTATAAAAAAGGTTGTCTTATAGGCAACATTTATTAAGATTTTATTCCGAGTTTTTATTTTATTTTCTTTTTTTCTTTTTTATTTATTTATTTTTGTTATATATATTTTTTCAGCAAATCTAGACCCGCGTCCCCCACCCTATCCCCCCATCCCACCGGAGCTCATGCATTCTGCCATACATGTTTTTCATCTCTTTCTCAGTCTTAATATTCTCCGTGTGGAAGTTGACTGTTTTGAGCAGAAGTTCACTGTTTCAGTCAGTTCTTTGATGTAGTCCTTCCTGTTGTTGTTGTTGTTTCCAATATGCATCACTCCCAACTGCTTGGACAAAAGCTCAAGGGGCTGTGCACAAGAATACTTACAACTAGGTTATTGGCACTAGCATCCACAGATAAGGGATACCATTCGTCGTTTGTTTTTCTGGGACTGTGTTACTTCACTCAGCATGATGTCCTCTAGCTCCAGCCATTTTCCTGCAAAGCTCATGATGTCATCTTTCTTTACTGCTGCATAGAACTCTGTTGTGTAGATGTACCACATTTTCTCTATCCACTCATCAGTTGAGAGGCATTTGGGTTGGTTCCAGCTCCTTGCTATTGTGAAGAGAGCTGCAATAAAAATGGCCGTGCATGTATCTCTGTGGTGGGGTGAGTCTTGAGGGTACATGCCCAGGAGTGGTATGGCTGGGTCAGGTGGCAAGTTCATTCCAAGTCTTCCAAAGGTTCTCCACATTGCTTTCCATAGTGGCTGTACAAGTTTACATTCCCACCAGCAGTGGATGAGTGTTCCCCTTTCCCCACAACCTCTCCAGCACTTGGTATCATTTGTTTTCTTGATTCTAGCCAGTCTTATTGGAGTAAGATGATATCTTAAAGTGGTTTTGATTTGCATCTCCTTAATGATTAGTGATGTTGAACATTTCTTAAGGTGTTTCTCAGCCATCTCTAATTCCTCACTTGTGAAGTCTCTGTTCAGCTCTTTGCTCCATCTATTGAGTGGGTCATTTGTTTTCTTTCTTCTTTGTTTTCTGAGTTTTTTGTAAAGCCCCCAAAACGCATTGCTGTTTTGACTTACTTGTGTTTGTAGTATCCCTGTGGCAGGAGGCGTTCCTGGCCAAGTCTCACATTCCATGCTTCTCCTGATTCTACCTGTTTAAGCTACAGGGAAAGCAGATTGTAACTCAGTATCACTTCCAGCTCTAATATTCTGTGATTATCTGGTGTCAGGAATGTGAGTAAATAATATATCTTCCCTTTGAAAGCCAGTTTTGAAAAAATTGGAATAATCTGTGTAGATTCTGAAATGAGCAATAACAAAGTAGCCACGACTCTCCCTTTAGATACCCAGACAGAAATTAATTGGCATTATGTAGATACTGGAAATCAGCCTTAGATATAAATGTGCCTTAATCAATGCCAAATACACATATGTAGAACTATATTTGGTTGTTGACAATTCTTTAAATTTGAATTGGACACTTTTCTTTTATGTGCTTTGCTTGTGAACAGTCATAAAATTCCATGTGACTTGATAGTAGGAATGTGTGGTAGGGACTTCTGCTGGGGAGTTTAAACAGAGTTCAGTAGCTATAAATGATTTCACTAATAGGACAAGCAGAAGACAAACCCCCTGTTGACCCTTGTTTCACATTAAAATGACCGCAGCTTGACACCAACATGACAGCTGGTCAAAACAGCCTGAGATTTCAAAGTGCTTGAGTGCATATAAATATTATGACTGATGGCCCAAGTGTGTTGGAAGAAATTTCAAGAAAGGGCCTTTGTATAATGGTTTGCTACATTCTCCTTTTTCAATTGAAAAAGAAATATATTTTTTATCTTTTGGATTTAGAAGAAATGCATAATTACAAACTTGTAGCTGAACTCAAAAGAACCAAGATAGTAGGTTAACACTGAATATAACTTGCTACTTTTTGAGCCACTCAAAGGTTCAGATTCCTGCAGTTCGATAACGTGACTGATACTGCTCCAAATTTAACTGTTGGTAATGAGGTGCCAATAGTAACAGGCTAGGAAATGCATCACTAAAATGTATTTTAAGGCCCACTTTGTTTTCTGCAGCAGAAAACATTAGGACAAAGCAAGCACTCAGGGATCAATGGTATGTCAGGTGCAGGTTGTTCCTACACCCTGCTCATAGTCTTCCCAGGGCACACCTATCATCAAACCTGAAATCTTGGAAATTGTGTCATCTTTATTATTCAGCTCATTCCAGTGTACTTTTAAAATTATAAACATTAGGTCTGGAGAGATGGCCCAGTGGTTAAGAGCACCAGCTGCTCCTGCAGAAGACCGGGGTTCAAGTCCCAGAACCCACATGGCTAAAAATCGTCCATGACTCCAGTTCCAGAGGAATCTGATGCCTTCTTCTGACTCTGCAGCAACATGGGTGCACTTACATGCAGGCAACACACTCATACAATAAAATAAGAAAAATATTTTTAAAACATTATAAAGAATATACACTATCTCTTTAGTGACTTCAGTACAGTATTCTGTGGATGAGAGAGACTTGGAATGACTGAGCAGAAAGAATAGGAAACTAGAGTGATATAAACAAAAGTCAGAGAGATATGGTTTGTTATTGGATGAGACAGATTAAGTTTATCAGCAGGAGAGAGTTCAAACAGAAGCTTTCCCATGAGGATCAGAATGCTTCTAAATGCATTAGCTTCAATTAGTGAAGAAGTCACAGAGAGGGGATGTAGCTCAGTTTATAGAGTGCTGGCATGTGTGGGACCATGGGTTTGATCCCCAGCACCACACAAACTGGGCATAGTGGCAATGCCTGTAACCCCAGCACTATGGAGGTAAAAGTAGATCAGAAATTCAAGGTCATCCTCAGGTGTATAGCAATTTGGAGGCTAGCCGAAGCTACAGGGGACCCTGTCTCAAAAACAAACAAAAATCAAAATGAACAATCAAGAAGTAACTGAGACTAGGGCCATGCAGTCTAGAAAGGAGCGTGTCTGGTCACAAGGAGGTGGAGGTATATTTTGAGCAAGCAACAGAGCAAAGAGGACGGTGGCATATGTGGAGCGAGTGGAGATGCATCATTTTAAAAAGATATTTTATTACTTTTATTTTCCGTGTGTGAGTGTATTGCCTGCATTTATATAAGTGGACCTATGTCATACAATGCCTGTAGAGGTCAGAAGAGAGCATCGAATACCCTTGGAACTGGAGCTAAGGACAGTTGTTAGCTGCCATGTGGATGCTGGGAATCAAACCCAGGTCCTCTGCAAGAACCGCAGCTAGTGCTCTTAACTGCTGAGGCATCTCTCCAGCCCCTGAGACATAGCGTTTTCCCTCTGTGTTTACCTTATATTTTTAAATGGTAGTACATGCACATGGCACAAAATTCAAATAACACAGCAAATGAGAATTAAGTAAGCTTTCCACCCCAATTCTCAGTCTCCTGTTGGCCTCCAGAAGGTAAACTCTGTATTATGTGTCCTTCTCGAGAAACTCTATGCATGCTAGGACCTTTAGGTAGAGCTTATCCTTTTCATAGAAAAAGTGGACTTCTAGACAATGCCTTCATTTTTCACACCCGGGCTTCAGGTCACACTGTTCTATACCTAGCTTGCTTTCCTAAGGAGAGTCTCCACTTCACTGCCTCAGTTCCTTTTCCTAAGCAGATTATGTGCGGTGTGCTCATCTCCTGCTGATGGACATTTAAGTTGTTTAGTCTTGGATTGGCTGTCGGTGGGGTAAGGGAGACATATATGTTCTTGCTTTTTAATGTACTCTCTTCTGGTTGGTTTTGTTTTGAAACAAGGTTTTGGCTATGTTGCCCAGGCTGGCCTTGAGGTCCTGGCTGAAACAACCTCCCTGCCTTGCTTAGTCTGTCAAGTAGCTGGCAAGTACTGCCACACTTGGCTTAATGTGTACTCTTTCATTGAACTTGACAATGTGCATGCAGTTTGTATTCTCAGAAGGAAAAACGCATTTAAAGGGTGTATTAATTTGTCTTCTGTGGTCATGATAAAATCCTGACAAAAACAACTTAAGGAAGAAAAGTTTATTTTAGATTACAGTTCCAGAGAGATAGAGACTTCCCTTCCCTGGCAGGGAAGACTTGGAGGCACAAGTAGGAAGCTGGCTGAATGAGAAAGAACGGCTTGTCCAGATAGACTAGGAAACCTCGAAGCACACCACTAGTGACCTGCTGCCTTCGGCAAGGCTCCACCTCTTCCAGGTGCTACCTCCCCCTACAGAACCCACAAGTAGGGACCAAATGTTCAAACCAGAAACCTAGGGGAGCATTTCACATTGAAATCCCAACAAAGGCTCCAAATATGGTCGCATGACCCCTTTGCTTAGAATCAAAGTCTGTATTTCCTTGTATTTAGGCTAAAATTCATCCCAGGATTACGTGGCTGTGTTTGGGCTCAGCTCTGTCTCTTCAAAGCCTTTTGGGAACTTCATTTCAGCCACTTTGGTTCTTTTGCTATGTCGTCACTCCCCCTAGGAATGAGAAGATGCATGCCCCTTTGTTAATTTTCTTCCTGCTTCCAAAAAAGCTCGTTTCATTTATTTATTCATTCATCGGCATCTTCTGCAGAGAAAACTCAAGTCCAGCATAAGCTCCCTTATTGGTCTCCCTTAGAGAGAGATAAAATTATATTTTCTTGTCTGTATTTTGCTATCTGCCCTGTATACCACTGTTAATCAACAATTTGGGCAGAAGCATTTTTTTAGATGAATGACATTTGAATTCTGATCCTACTACTTGCTGTATAGCTGTGGCCTTAGCGCACACATACACAGGATATTCAGATATGCTCAGCCTAATTATTTTCCTTTGACATATGGGTTTTTATTTTTTCAGTGCTATGAATCAAACTCAGGGGCTCATGCCCCCATAGACTAGGCAGGCACTCTTACCACTGAGCTACCCCCAGTCTGCTTGCCATAATTTTTACGTGGCATTTTTTTTTTTTTATGCAGAGTTTGGAGTTTGACTTTTTCCAAAATATGTCTTTTCTCATTCTTATTTTTAAAACACTGGCCAAAACCAACTTGGAGAAGAAAGGGTTTATTTTATCTTACATCTCTCAGGTCACAGTTCATCACTGAGAGAAGTCAAGGCCAGAACTCAGGGCAGGAACCAGGAGCACAGACCATGGAGGAACACTGCTTACTGGCTTTCTCCTCTGGTTTGTGCTCAGCCTGCTTTTTTTTTTTTTTTTTTTTTTTTTTTTTTTTTTTTGTCTTTTTTGAGACAGGGTCTCCTCTGTAGCCCAGCCTGTCCTGAACCAACTCTGTAGATCCATGAGAGCCTTAGACTTGCAGACCAAGATACTTGAACTCAGCCTTCTGCCTCATGCTAGGATTAAGGTGTGAGCCACCATGCCCAGCTTCTTCAGCCTGCTTTTTTATACAATGCAGGACCACCTGCCCAGCGTGGCACTACTCACAGTGGGCTGAGCCCTCCCACATCATTCGACAACCAGTGAAAAATGCCCCATAGGACATCGGGTTCAATAGCCAGTCTAAAGGAGATAATTCCTCAGTAGAGGTTTCTTCCACCCAAGTGTGTCAAGATAACAACTAAAGCTATCCAGCACAAGCAGAGAGAAAGAAAACTTAGTTCATTTTTTTCCTGCTTTATAGTTATGGTATGAGTAGGCTCTCTATTTTGAAAGATAAACAGCCAGATTAGACCAGAGTCTCAAGTCAACAGCTCCAGAGCAGAGTGGACTGTTTTACCTTCTCATCCACCTGTTGCCCCTTTTCAAGCTAGGGAACAACTGCGAAGGGGGGCGTGTGTAGAATGTAAGGGCTGCGATTGGGGTGGAACGGTTTAATACTACAGCAATGTAGTCTGGACAACTCATTTGACAACTTGATTGAACAAACAAACCTGCCACCCCCCACTGGATGTGGCTGGGGCTGTAGGTGTTTGGGCACAAACAGGCCTGAGATAGATTTTGCAATGAAGGATGCTTGTATTTCATGGATTATCACTTATAGCTAAAAATGAAAAAAAAACTGAGAGAAAAGATGCTAGGACAGTGTATTGGCAGAATGCATGAATCTGGGGATGGGGTGGGGGGGGGGGAGGGAAAGGGAAATAAGCCTGAACGAATTGTAAAAAGATGTATTGATAGAAAGGCAAAAGCATCAATAAAATAAAAAAAAAAAAGAAATACACACAAAAATTTAATAAAAAATTTAAAAAAAAAAAAAATAAAAGAAACCTGAGCATTTCTGATGATATTTCAAGTTTGAGAACAAATGGAAGTTCTCTTCCAAACTTATTTCCTTCTCAGGTCTTAGCTTTCTTGGCTATAATAATAATTTGCTTTTATTCTAAAATAATTCTTAACTGGGTGGCACATGCCTTTAATCCCAGCACTTGGAGACAGAGGCAGGCAGATCTCTGCAGGTTGGAGGTAGCCAGGGCTACATAGTGATATTCTGTCTCAAAAACAAAAGAAAAATAATGAAAAAAAAGAATTCTTCATGGTTTAATTATTTGTTCCTTATTCCTGCTTATGAACCATGGACCTTATGTTTTCAACTTTTTTTTCTGAAGAGTTAAGTACAGCCCTAGAGGAAAATGTTGGGTCATCCTGAAACTTTATAATAACTTACCAAACTCTTACATTGTAAGAATAAAATTATTTTATGCATTTGCTTTTCTTCAGTATCACTTGGAGGACATCCAAAAGCAGAATTTTCTAACACCAAGTGTTTTGTATGCTGTTCGCCCAGCTCACTGCAGATGCTGGATGCGAGAGAGCAAGACAGGACTGGGGATCCAAGGGCTGACTCCCTTCTGTCCTGTCTGCTAGTTCCCCTAGGCTGCAGGGGGAAGTTCTCTCTCTCTCTCTCTCTCTCTCTCTCTCTCTCTCTCTCTCTCTCTCTCCTCTTTCTTTCTTTCTTTCTTTCTTTCTTTCTTTCTTTCTTTCTTTCTTTCTTTCTTTCTTTCTTTCTTTCTCCCTTTCTTTCTTTCTTTTCCTTCTTTCTTCTTTCCTCCCTCCTCCCTCCCTTTTCTTTCTTCTTCTATGTATGAATGTTTTGCATGCATGTATGTAAGTGGCCATCAGCAAAGGCCAGAAGTGGGTGTCAGATCCCTTGAAACTGGAGTTACAGACAATTGTTAGCTGCCATGTAGGTGCTGGGAGTTGAACTTGTGTCCTCTGCAAGAGCAGCAAGTGCTCTTAACCACTGAGCCATCTCTCCAGCCCCTTTCTCTGAAAGCCGCCTACTCTTACCTGAATGAGACAGGTGGATTAAAGTCCTCAGAAGATAAGTGACTTTTCTAGCAAGCAGCATAACAACTGAGCTAATTAATTGTTTTGCAGCCACCAGTTTGCAATGGAGAGAAGCTGATCCATTGACACAGTATTTGTTTGATGTCATTTAATGAAATTAGAGGAGGCTAGTTACTTCCTCCAGGCTTCACCGGGCAGTTCTTTCTGCTTGGAGAAAGCAGAATGAGTTCTTATAAATTAGTGGAATTTTCTAGCTGCTTTGTGTTCTAGTCTTTTGAGATGAGATAAGATATGTTATGCTGAGCTTTCTGGATTCCAATATGTACTGGTGTCAGGAGTTCACGGAACTCTCTTTTCTGTCCAAGACAGATAAGGAAGAAGGGGCCTCAAAAGACTTTCTGTTTATTCTTTTACCTCCAGGGCCCTGTGGAAGTATTTCTCATTCACCTCCTTTCCAGAATTGTTCTTGACAAGATCTCCCATGGCTTCCACGCTAATGCTTAGTACAGTGGTCCATTACTGCCATCTTCTTTCTGGGATCCTGACCATAATCTGGCAGGCTTAGTCATCTCTCCTTTAAATACCTTCTGCACTTGGTTTTCAAGGCACTGCCTTTGTGTGGAGGTTTCCTACTGAATGATTGATGCTCTTTCCTTTTCTCTCTCTGCCTTCCTGACTTCATTCAAAGTCATTTTTCCAGGCATGGGTTTATATCTATACTTACTCTTAATTTATTTGGTTAGTCAATACTGTACAGAAAAGCACAGTTCTACACAATGTTTTTTGTTGGATATATGTATATTGGGCGTATCTGTCAAAGCTGATATATTCTTATAGCAAAAAATAGTACCACTCCATTTACTATACTGAATTCATAAATAACTGCACACACTTAAAAATTACTGTGATGGGACTTGGAGAAATGGCCCAGTGGTTAAGAGCACTGATTTCTCTTTCAAAGGACCTGGGTTCGAGTCCCAGCACCTACATGGCAGCTAACAACTGTCTATAACTCCAGTTTCAGGGGATCTGTTGCCCTCTTCTGGCTTCCTTCTGACCTCCATGAGCGCTGGACAACTTAAACATATGCAGGCAAATACATTCATATACATAAAAATAAAAATAGTAAATAAGATATATATATATATATATAATATATTATTATATATTATATATATATCTTTTGAGACAGGTCTCCCTGATATCCCAGCTGGCCGGGAACTCACTATTGTTATACCAGGCTACCCTTGAACTCACAGAGATCTGTCTGCCTCTGCCTTCTGAGTACTGGGATTAAAGATGTGTGCCACTATGCCTGGCTAATAAAATATTTTTTAATTACTGTGATGTACTTACTATGATGTAAAATAGAGGTATAACAAAATGGTTTTTAAAAAGATTTTTCTTATTTTTAATTATGTGTGTGTGTGTGTGTGTGTGTGTGTGTGTGTGTGTGTGTGTGTAGGTCCACATGTGCATGGATGCCCACAGATCCGGAAGACAGTGTCAGATGCCTTGGAGCTAGAGTTACAAGCCTTGTGAGCTGCCTGGTGTGGGTGCTGGGAACCAAATTTGAGTCCCCTACAAGATCAGAAATCATGTTTAGCTGCTGAGTCATGTCTCAAGCCCCAAGAAAATGGTTTCAATAGGTATTTCAGTACATCAGTGACCACAGAGATCCTACTTATAAGACATAAGGAATTAATCTGTACGTGCAGACTGAAGGGAGTGTGATATTGGAAGTCAAACACTGCCTGCATATTGGTATTGGTAATGTAGACAGATTCATAATAAAGCACCCAAGAAAACAACATCCACACTAGCAGCATGGCCAAAACCTTGGTACATGTTATAAGCTAATAAAAATTTCTAATGTCCAAAGTAAGGCTATGCTGTACTCTTAGATCATTATACATCAGTTTATCACCTAATGAATATTTTTGTAGACCCTGTAAAGTCAAGGGAAATTCTCTTATGGATTAGACATTCTTCAAATTTGTTACATATAGGGACCTGGATTTACTTACTAAATGAAAGCAACACCCTCCTGGGTGTGGCTGGTCCTGGTGAGACCTTCTGTACGTAGTACTTAGCCAGCACTGGAATTATTGTCTCTTAAGATATGGATCGGCTCAGCTTGGCTGAAGACGTACTTTTGTCCTACAGCATAACTCCAGAGTCCTCCCAAGTGCTCAGATCAATTTACATTCCCACCAGCAGTATATGAAAAGTTTCATATGTGCAGATGTGTGCAATTTTTATCTCTACAGGTTATGACTCTGTTAACCTACATTATGACTTTGTTGGCCTCAATAGTTGTAGCTCATAAAACAAGACTTACTTATGCCCTAATTCTTTGTGTCACCACCCTAGAAGGTAGGCGTGCCCATTTTTCTGAGTAGACCCAGACTGGCCTGCCTGCTAGTCTGAAATGTTGCTATATAAACCACATGCAAGTGAACAATCTGTCATTTGTCCAAACGTAGGTAGAGCCCAAGAAGGGCCTGACCGCTCCTAGCTGCTTCCCACTCACCCTGAGGACATGTATCTCCATTTCTTCCTGGGACCCCTCTTTAAATTCCATATGTATCTGAAGTATAGCCAGGGTATTCAAAATTGCCACTGAGAAAGCATTGAAATTTAAATCCCTGGTTTTCTAGAAGAGAAGCCAAGTCCATTACTGTTAAACAAGTGATCTGGGCACAGTGCCTATAGACTTCTGATTACAGCTACAGAACAACTACTTCTGCCAAGTGGCAAAATTCTCTGCCTGTCACTTGTTCACAGTGATAGGCTAGGGTTGACTAGATAGGCTGGACAGCTTTGCTTAAATTTGTAAATCGTCTGGGCTTGCCTCTAAGATTCAGGATGGTTCAAGTTGGCCCCATACCTTCCAACCCTGGGTGATGGGGCAAAACTGCTCTTTTCCAGGCAGACCTTGAGCCACAACCCAAGCCCTTCATTTAAAAGAGGCTTCTTTCACTTAATGTATGTTTAAGGCTTTCTTTGTCATTCCATGGCTTGGTAACTCATTTCTTTTTTTTTTTTTTTTTTTTTTTTTTTGTCTTTTTGAGACAGGGTCTCCCTGTAGCCCCAGCTGTCCTGGAACTAGCTCTGTAGACCAGGCTGGCCTTGAACTCACAAAGATCTGCCTGTCTCTGCCTCCCAAGTGCTAGGACTAAAGGTGTGCACCACCATGCCCGGCTTCTTTTTCTTTTTTTCTTTCTTTTTTTATTTTTGGTATTTTTGAGACAGGGTCTCCCTTTAGTCCCAGCTGGCTTAGAGCTCACTCTGTGGACCAGGCTGGCCTTGAACTCACAGAGATCCACTTGCTTCTGCCTCCTGAGTGCTGGGATTCTTTAAAGGCATGTGCCACCACACCTAGCAGTAAGTCATTTCTTTATGTGTTCAATAACATTTGTAATCTGGATACACCACAGTTAATTTGTCCATTTACCACCTGAAGGTCATCTGAGTTACTTCCAAGTGTTAGCAAATATGAACAAAGCTGCCATTAACATTAATGTGCATAATTTGTGTGGGGATGTTTCTAACAAGGAACAGTATTGCTGAATTGTATGGTAAGTGCACATTCAGTTTTAGAAGGAACTGCCCAACTCCATGGTGTCTGTGCCATGTAGCATTCCCACCAGCAACAAAGCAGAGGTCTTTTCGCTGTACAGTCTTATCCGCATTTGATATTGTCAGTGTAGGGATTTTGTATATTCTGATAAACATATGGTTCTATGTCATTGCTGCTATTTATTTACTAAATTTGTGTGTGCACATGTGTGAGTGGGTGAGCATGCACATACATGTGGAGGCCAGAGGGTGTCTTCCACAATCACTGTCCACTTTGTTTTTTGAGACAAGGTCTTTCACTGAACAAGGAGTTCTCCAATTAAGCTAGGCTGGCTGGCCAGCAAGCCCCATAGAGAATCCTATCTTTGTCTCTTCAGCATTGGGGTTAGAGGTGTGCATGTGCTTAGCTTTTTACCTGGGCCCCTGGGATCTAAACTTGGGTCCTTAATGCTCGTTTGGCAAGCAGTTTGCTGACTAAGCAATCTCCCCAGCCCTATCTTTGCAGTTATAATTTTACATTTCCCTGATAGCGTATGATGTGGAGCATATTTTCATCTGCTTATTTGCTATTTGAATTTTTTAAACTTTTAAATTTACATGTATAAATGTTTTGCCTACATGCATGTATGTGTACCTCATGTATACAATGCCTGTGGATGATAGAAGATGGCAGGGAAGCCCCTGGAACTAGAGTGAGAGATGGTTGTTAGTTTCATTTCTATTTTAATGTCTGATAAATATATGTTATCTTATGTACCTATATAAAATCTGGGAAGCACATAGGAGAGAAAACATATATTTATCTTTCTGAGACTGGCTTAATTCAGTTAATAAGATTTAATAATTAAATAAATGCAAATTAAAACCACTCTAAGATATCTTCTCACTCTGATAAGACTGGCTTAGATCAAGAAAACAAAAGACAACAAATGCTGGAGAGGTTGTGGGGAAAGGGGAACACTCATCCACTGCTGGTGGGAATGTAAACTCGTACAACCACTGTGGAAAGCAGTGTGGAGAACTCTTAAAAGACTCAAAATGAGCCTATCACCTGACCCAGCCATACCACTCCTGGGTATATACCCACAAGACTCATCCTACTGCAAAGATGCATGCACATCTATGTTTATTGCAGCTCTTTTCACAATAGCAAAGAGCTGGAACCAACCCAGATGCCCCTCAACTAATGAGTGGATAACAAAAATGTGGTACATCTACACAGTGGAGTTCTATGCAGCGGTAAACAAAGATAACATCATGAACTTTGCAGGTAAATGGATGGAACTCGAAATCATTATGCTAAGTGAAGTAACACAGTCCCCCCAAAACAAATGGGGAATGGTTTCCCTCATTTGTGGATGCTAACACCAAATCTCCCAATTGAATGGCAAGCTGAGCAATGTTATTGTTATATTTCTTTCTATATGAAAGCAACTGTGATGTTATAATGTGAATCTTATAATGAGCCCTAAAATGAACTTACCACTTCCTTTCAGACATGTTAGTTGATGTATATGGGCGGAGGATATATATTCATGTTTTAGAGTAATATAAAATTAAAGGGGAAAAATGTGAACTCCTGGTCATATATGAGAGTTAACATGCAGTTTATTCCTGGAGGACACAATTCTGGTACATATATATGACATGTACATGGGCATACTTGGGAGTGGTACAGTTGCAAGGGAACCACAAGAGCTTGAGGACTGGGTTAGGGAACGGACTGAAGTGGCTGAATTCTGCCTAGGACGATAAACTTTTGCAGAGAAAAACTTCGGAGTGACTGAGAGAGGAATGCAGGACATGTATGGCAGAGTGCATGAACTGGGGTGGGGTGGGGTGGGGGCCAGGGAGAGGGCAGTGTGTCTAAATTGAACTGAAGAATGGTGTATGAAATACACAAAACATCAATAAAGGTATTATATTAAAAAAAATCACAGAAACCATTAAATGAACTTACTGTCTTAAAAAAGATTATATCAAGTTGTAGTTGTCTTCCTACCAATGATAACTTCATTCTTTATGAAAAAATTCCATTGTGTATCTATACCACATTTTATCATTCCTCTGTTGCTGGGCAGTTGGTTGGTCCATAACTTAGCTGTTGTATATGGTGCCACAGTAAATAATTGACATGCCAGGGTGTCTGTTGAATTGGAGTCCTTCAGGTAGATGTACAAGAGTGATGTAGCTGGTTCACATGACAGATCAATTATTAGTTTTTACGGCATCTCTATTGTGGCTAGAATAGTTACATTTCCACTACTAGGATGTATGTGCTTCCTTCTCTCCACATCCTCTCCAGCATTTGTTGTTATTTGTTTCCCTTTTTATCTTTGGATGCAGGGTATTTTAATTTGCTTCTCTTGCTGTGATAAAAACAAACAAACAAACAAACAAACAAACATAAAACAAAAAAACTGCCACTAAGACAAGCTTGGGGAAGAAATGGTTTACTTGGCTTTCACATCCTAATTACAGTTCATCATTGAGAGAAGCCTGGGCAGAAACTCAAGCATAGACTATGAAGAAGCACTATGTACTGGTTGTATTGGTTACTCCCTCTGGCTTGGGCTTTTTTTTTAGACAGTGTCTCCCTGTAGCACCAGCTGTCCTGGAACTCACTCTGTAGATCAGACTGGCCTTGAACTCACAGAGATCCACCTGCCTCTGCCTCCAGAGTGCTAGGATTAAAGGCGTGCACCACCACACCCAGCTTAAAGGTGGTTCTTAGCTGCCCTGTGGGTGCTGGGAATTGAACCCAGGTCCTCTGCAAGAACAGTTGGCGCTCTTAACCCATGAGCCATCTCTTCAGCCCAGCAGCCTGTTTTTTAACACAATTTCCCCCGAGTTTCCCTCATTCCAGTGGTGTCAAGTTGACAACTGAAGCTATCCAGCACACAGGGTCTTACCACATAGCTATCCAGCACATGGGGGGGGGGTCTCACCACATACCTCTGGGGGCCTGGAACTCTCAATAGCACCCAGGCTGGCTTTTACTAATAGAGATCTGCCAGCCTCAAGTAGTGGGATTAAAGGTATGTGCCACCATGCCATAGTATTCTTTGTTTGCTTAATGATTACTATTTTGACTAGATTAAAATCGAATCTCAATGTAGTTGTAATTTACATTTCTCTGATGGCTAGAAAGATATAACACTTTTTCATATGTTTAATGAGCACTTTTTGTTTGTTTGTTTGTTTGGTTGGTGGTTTTGTTTTGTTTTGTTTTGTTTAGGACAGGGTCTACCTGTAGCCCCAGCTGGCCTGGAACTCACTCTGTAGACCAGGCTGACCTTGAACTCACAAAGATCCACCTGCTTCTGCATCCTGAGTGCTGGGATTAAAGGCGTGTGCCACTACTCCCAGCGAGCATTTGTTTTTCATTGTTTGAGAACTATCTGTTCATTTCACTAGGACATTTATTAAATTGATTATTTGATTTCATGTTTAGGTCTTTGAGTTCTATATATTAACCCTCTGTCAAATGTATAGCTAGCCAAGATTTTCTCTCATTCTGTCTCTTTACTAAATTAACTGTTTCTTTTCCTATATAATTTTATGGGATCATTTTTCCTCAGTAGTAGAGACCTATTTACAAAGTCCTTATCTTTGCCTACATCTTGAAGTATTTTCCTGTGGTAATGAATTGTATAATATGAACATACCCTGGACAAATGAATTTCACCTAACCTTGAAACCAAAACATTAATCTTATCTTATTTATAATGAAAAAAGTTCACTAAGCCATGTTCATCTTGTGAATTACACATATGATCTTAGTCCCTTATGACTCTTCCTTGCCCTGAGCCCAGAATAATATATGCTTGTCTACATGTGTGTTTTCCTTATCAAAACACTGAGAAAGTATTTATCTGATTGAAAACGATGAGATAATTATCCCATTCATGTTGGAAGCAGCGGCCAGATTAAATTGATAATGTCTGTTTGTGGTTATGAGTCCTAGATCAGCAGGAGTCATAAGGAACAGGATCTTCTGATAAGGCAAATCCCTCTACTTTCCTTCCTCATTTCATGTGAGATATACTGTTTCAATAAAAAGGTGTGAACCCTTGTTATTTTAATTAGACCAAAATTAAAAATGGTTCTTATTTTCCAAGTTTCAGAAAACCATAGGTATTTTTTTCTTTTTTTTTCTCCCCTTCCCTCACCATAGGTATTTTTAAGACAATTTTTTTTAGTATATATTTGCCAAATAATCCCAAGTATTTTTGAATTTTATACCAAATTCAAGAAACTAAAACCCACCAGGCTTGGAAATATAGTTCAGCAATATATCAGAGTCCTAGAATGCATCAGGTCTTGGGTTCAACTCTCAGCATCATTAAAAAAAACCCAAAACAATTTTTTATTGTTAATAACTGATATTAAAGTAGGAATCATATCTGCCTTGTTCACTGTGCCAGGGATATAGTAGACACAAATAATATTTTTAAGTTGTTACCAACATTACTGATATTCAATCTTCACAGTATTCTTAAAATTGGCAAAGGCCAAGAAGACAGAGTAGAGAACTTCATCCACAGCTCTGGAGGGTGAGCTAACTGGAGCAGTGAGGAGAGCAGAAAAATGACACCAGGGAAAGTGAAGTGAGGCGAGGAGGGAAGATGTGTAAACCATGTTCCAACGCCTCTTGATACATACGAGGCTGCTAGAACAAGGGGACTACTCTGCTTAGCTTTCTACTGCTGTGATAAAAAAAAAATCTGACCAAAATAAATATAGGGAGAAAGGGGTTTATCTCAGCTTCAGCATATAGATGATCATCATGGAACAAGTCAGGACATGAACTCCGGGCAGGAACCCGGAGGGCAGACCATGGAGAAATGCTGCTTCCTGGCTTGCTCCTCTGCCTGTAATCAGGCTGCTTTCTTTTTTTAAAATTTTTTAATTTATTTTTTTATGTGTATGAATGTACTGTCTGCATGTAGGTTTGTGCACCCGTGTCGTGCAATGCCTCGGAGGTCAGAAGACGGCATCGGATTCCCCCGGACCTGGAGTTAAAGACGGTTCTCAGCTGCCATGTAGGTGCTGGGGATCGAACCTGGGTCCTCTGCAAGAGCAGTCGGCGCTCTTAACCACTAGGCATCTCTCCAGCCCCAGGGTGCTTTCTTATACAACACAGGACTCCTTGCCCAGGAGTGACACTGCCTAAAGTGGGCTATGTGGGACAGCAGTCCTGAATTCAGGGCTACACTGAGCATGCGCAAGCACAGCCTGCTTAGCACACTAAGCAATAGGACGCACCCTGCCACATGATGGTTGCGCACACTTGACGCCATGAGCCAATTTGTCTGCACATCCTTTTCTGGGTATGCCCCAAGAGCTGGGAAGACATGTGATGGTGTGGAGATCTAGGATTGGCCACTGGGCAGTGATGTCTCTCATGTAGGAGCTGCCTGTCCCAGACCTATATAAGCCGCTTGTTGCATAGAATAAATGGATTGTATC
The DNA here is from genome assembly GCA_009823505.1 of Rhizomys pruinosus. NCBI lineage: Eukaryota > Metazoa > Chordata > Mammalia > Rodentia > Spalacidae > Rhizomys > Rhizomys pruinosus. The sequence continues at coordinate 479,719 of VZQC01013352.1, read as the reverse complement.
CTGTGACGGTCCCCAGGATGTTACTGGAGTAACCTTGAGCCTTCAGCCTATTCAACCTTGTGGTCAATGGCCTCACAGGGCTAGGCCCACTCACCTCACTCAACAATCAAGAAAAATTCCCCACATACGTTACCACTGGCCAATCCAATGGAAAAATTCCTCAACTGAAATTCACCCTCACCAAGTATGTCAGGTTGACAAGTAAAGCTGTCTAGCACAGAAACCAAGTGGTATTTTCTTTTTTTTTCCCTTTCATTCTTCGTTATTTCTTTTTTCCTTAATTTTTATTGAGCTTTTGTACATTTCATATAATATTTCTTAATCAAATTTAGACCTGTTTCCCCATCCATACCCCCCCCCTCACCCTCTCCCCTCCCAGAGGTCCCCTCCCCTCACCCGAGTTCATGGCATTCCTCCATACATGTTAAGTCCTCATCTTGCATCTTTTTCTCCGTCTTTTTCAAGTTTTTTTTTTTTTTTTTTTTTTTTTTTTTTTGGTCAGTTCTTTGAACAATTCTTTTTTTTTAAGTCTTTTTTGTCATTGTTGTCCCCTTTAATTTTGTATTACTCCAAAATATGCATAAATATATATATATATATATATATATATATTCCATACATATACTAAGTGGTATTTTCAAAGGAAGAATTTCCACAAGGACCGTTGAAGGAACAACTGCTACTAATTATTTAGTATTTACTGCTTACCAGGTTCAGATCCAAGAAGTCTGCACATATGAAACCTATGAAATTCTTATCTGTGAGGTCAGAACTATCATCATCCTTTTCTACAAAGTTGGAAAGTAAGGCTCTGAGACAGATGATAGATTGCCTGAGAGAGCAGCGCCATGATTCTAGCTGGGGCACATAGGCCTCAAAGATGATACCTTTCTATGTCACTATCTTCCTATTTGGCTGTAAAGCCAGACCAGCTCCTGTGCTCCAGAATAAGCAGCCTTCAGTTTAGTGAAGAGAGCAAGATAGAAGCCATTCACAAGAATCAGATCATCTTGCTTTCCTGGGGTCACTTGGATTCTTATGTAAGCAGGACAGTATGCCTTGAACTACGACTCCATAACATATCAGCTGCCTCAGGCTTTTTCAGAATTACATGTGACCGACATTTAAAAAAAATGCTCATAATATTCATTAACTGTAAGCATTCAGTTGGATAAAGCAATTTATTTCACTCTCCACCAAAAAAGCAGCAGGAAGAAACTGGCATACTCTTGAGTAATATATGATTCTGGTTTACCTCTGGCAATACTATATACGAAAACATATGAACTGGGGTTCAAGTAAACTAATTTCTTTCTCTCTCTTTTTCTTTTTGTTACCTATCCTGTGGCACTGTCTTAAAAAGACTGGGGTATCCCGGTGGCCCCAGCTGTCCTGGAACTCACTCTATAGACCAGGCTGGCCTTGAACTCACAAAGATCCGCCTGCCTTTGCCTCTTGAGTGCTAGGATTAAAGGCATGTACCACCATGCCTGGCAAAGCCAAAAGTCTTTGAATGAAGTGCAAATCCTAGGAAGGAATGGCAGGCCCTCTCTTCAGCTCCAACTGAGAAACCAGCTTCCTCCTGCCAGGCTGCTGTCCACTAAAGTGGGACTCTGTGAAGAGTAGACCTGGGGAAAAGCACATGAACAAAACCCCAACATCAAAAGAGGGAAGGGAAGAAGAGGTGGAGGGGAAAAAAGGCAAGATGAAGATTGACAACAAATATATTAAAAGTAATCATGAAGGAAGGTCAAATTGAAATCGCTATGAGTCACTACCTTGTATCAAGGAGTCACCCACAATCAAGAAATTGCATCGAGAAGTTAAAAGATAATAAATGTTGGCAACAGTTTAGAGAAAAGGCATATTGGTGGGTATGCTGACCTGTCAGCTGTTATGTAAAGCAATCTCTCTTCTGTGCATATAACGGAAGGAATTGAAATCATTACCTCACAAGCTTATCTGTGCTCCTGCATCCCTTGCAACATTATTTACAACAGCAAGATATGGAAACAATGTGCCAGCAAGGAAATGAATAGCAAAGCTAAATATATAATGTATACCTATTATACATACACAGTATATATCGCATATTAGGGAATCGTGATATTATTCAGCCTTAGAAAGGGGGAAGTTTGACATTTGCCCAAACCTGGAAGAACCTGAAGGGCATTTTGCTAAAGAGAAAAAAGTTAGGGGCCTGTGAGATGGCTCAGCAGGTAAAAGTACTTGTCAAGCCCTGAAGATTTGAGCTTGATCCATGGGACCCACATGTAGGAGGGAGAGAACCAACTTCCATGGGTTATTCCCTGAATTCCAGACATGTATACACATGCACACAAAGAAAGTAATATAATAGAAAAAAGCCAAATGTAGAGAGACAGGAAATGATACAATCCTCAGGGGGCAGGATGGGGTAAGGAGCAAAGCCAGAGAATACAAAGTAGCACAAGTTTAGGATGAACAGGTCTAGAGATCTAACGTACAACATAAGGAATATAGTAGACTACAAGACGTAGGTGTAGGAAAAGACTTCTTTTTTTTTTTTTTTTCTTTCTTCTGTTCTTTTTTTTTTTTTTTTTTTTTTTTTTTTTTTTTTTTTAGTTTTATAATGGGAGCGCATTTATACAACATTGTCTTTTTTTTAATATAATTTATTTTTTTTTTTTTTTTTTTTATATTTAGTTTTTTTTTATTATATTTTTTTATTTTATTATTTTTTGTTATTTCTCTTCATCATACATTTTTCCAATTCAGTTCAGGGGCATATTTATATCCCCTTCTTCCCTTCACCCCCAACCCGCAACCACTATCATCCCATCCCAGATACGCAATTCTGCCCTTTAACTATCCTAATTTTCTGCTCTTTCTGCATGTTCTTTTTTTGTTTTGTTTTTCTTTCTTTTGTTTTTCATTTTTTTAATAATAAGTGATAATTTGTGAGTACCAAGCATCGCTTCAGTTAAAACCAAGGTTTGCAAGCAAGGCTTGTGCCCAAAACCCCAACAAAGGCTCATGGGTCCCACCATTTCCGGCAGAGGGGGGGCTTGTATATGTTCAATCAAGTTGATAAATGTGTGTCCAGTCTATATTGTTGTAGTTCACATCCAATTCACCCAATCGCAGCCAACTCGCGCCCTTACATTCTAACCAACGCGCTCCCCATCTTCCAGCAGAGTTGGTCCCTTAGGCTTAGAAAAGGAGGCATCTATGGTGAGGAAGAAGCAAAACAGGTCTTTTCTCCTTGTCTTTTTTTTTTTTTTTGTCTTGTATTTTTTTTTTTTTTTGGCTGTTTCTTTAGTTGGGTTGGCCAGCGTTTCCAGGCCATAAAACCTTTCAATCCTAAACTAATGAAGCACCATGTCAATTAGCTATATAGGGGAATTTAAAACAGGTAAGTATTGTATAATATATAGCTTTTTGATCCTACTAGATGAAGACACACAATTAGATATAGAGGTATTTAAAACCATATATTATCTGTTGTTATGGTAGGTTACTTGTATAGACACAGATGTTTGGGAACGGTATGTTACAATCCTATGAATTACCATTTTCTTCTGTAAGTATGACAGTGGTCGTTTGTGTGGTTGTATATAAAATCATTCCTAACCAATTTAGAGAATTGTAAGCGTGTGGATCAGCCCGTGGGTTATTCCCTAAGGGGAGAAAGGGAACTAAAATATACAGCAATAATTAAAATTTGGATATTACAGAAGACATATGGCTGCCCACTGACTGCACAGTATTCCAGGCAGATGGAGGTTTTTGTGGTGTCTGTATGCGTCTGAGGAGGTCTGGGCTTGACTCAAGGAACCCCATATTTGTTTATCGGGTTTTTAGTGGGGCCGTTTTGTAAACACTCTCTTGCATTCCAGAGACCATCTGTATACTGCAAGGTTGGTCTCCATACATCTTTCCCATGTTTATATTCAGGTCTTCAACCAACAGGGGCCTTATGCCTCTCTTCCTGCAGAGTATCCCAGTTTGGAGGCAAGGAGCTTTTCCTTTTGGGGCACTTGTCCCCTGGCCAACATCTCCTGTGGTAGAATAATCCATTGTTATGTCAGAGCTCCTGTATAATATATTGCTAAGTGCATAGCTTAAGGAGACTTTAGCAGTATATTTGGTTCTGAATAGAGAATAAATCCTTTTCACAGTTTCTTGTCTATTAGTCCAATTAAAGAAGGAAGTTTTAAATACCGATTTTACAAGAGAATACCCTCTTAAAAAGCTGGCTCCAAACTAAAAGCTGGGGAGAACGGAACCCCACGTCATCATCATCATATTTCTCCTTGTTCTATGAGGGGGAGGTAAGGAAGAATCTATTGTAATTAAAACCGTTGCAGCACCCAAGAAGATAAGCCTCGTTAGTAGATTCCTTAAAAATCGTTTGTTACAGTGTATCAGAGAGGGGCCTGATGGCTGCAGCAACTACATAAGGCATTTCTTCCCTTCAATGCCCAGAGGAGTCAATCCTTCTGCTGGCACTTTCTTTTTTTTTTTTTTTATTGATGCGGTGTGTATTCTCAATCATATCTCCCATTCAGTTCAGGCAGGCTATATATCCCCTTCCCTTCCCCCCCCACCCCACCCCCTACCCACCCCACCCACCATCCACGCAGATCGTGCATTCTGCCATAAGTTTGCTGCCCTTTCTTTTCTGCTTATTTTTTGTTTTGTTTTTGTTTTCATTTTTTTAACAATAGGTTGATCATTTGTGAGTACACGCATCCTCATGTAAAAACCAATTGCAAGCTGTTGTGCCCAAACCCACAAGCTCTGGGTACCACCATCCACGGGGGGGCTTGTATGTTCAATCAAAGTTGATCAAATGAGTGTCCAGCTATATATTGTAGTTCCACACATTAACCCCATCGAAGCCCTTACATTCTATATCACGCCCCCGCTCAGGGCCTCTTCAGAGATTGTCCCTAGGCTGTAGAAAAGGGGCACGGTGGGAGGATGAGAAGCAAAACACTCTAGCTCTACTTTCTCTGGAGCTGATGTCTTGGTCTCTAGTCAGTTCTGGCTGTGTTTCTGTCTGTGTTTTCTTCCATCGTATGGGGTGCCAGCTTGTCCAGGTAACCTTTCGATCCTACTAATGAAGCACATGCAATTAGAATATTTAGGTTATTAAACAGTATAATATATAGCCTTTCGATCCTACTAAGAAGCACACACACAATTAGATAGAA
>VZQC01013352.1:288815-473184 GCA_009823505.1 Rhizomys pruinosus | reverse complement strand
GGTAGAATGTAAGGGGCTGCGATTGGGGTGGAATGGTTGAAACTAAGCAATGTTAGTATGGACACCATTTGATCAACAATTGATTGAACATAACAACTGCACCCCCACTGGGTGGTGGCCATGGCTTGTGGGGTTTGGCACAACAGCCTTGCAATGGTTTTGCATGAAGGATGCTTGCGTACTCAGATTATCACTTATATGCTAAAATGAAAAAAAAAAACAACAGAGAAAGAGCAGGAAGTTATGGCAGAATGCATGATCTGGGATGGGGTGGGGGTGTGGGGGGGAAGGGAAAAGGGATATAAGCCTGAACTGAATTGGAAAATGTATGAAATTACAAAGCATCAATAAAAACTAATAAAAAAAACAAAAAGAAAAAAGAACAGCCAAAAAAAAAAGAAGAAGAAGAAGAAGAAGCCCCAACCTTAGCTGAATAGGTATTGGAAACCAATAAGTACTGGAAGAGGGAGAGTTAATATTATTTTTTAATACTTTTACTGATGTTTTGTGTATTTCAGACATCATTTTTCAGTTCAGTTTAAACACATTCTCCTTTCCCTTCCCCGCACCGCATCCCAGGTCATACATTCTGCCATACATGTCCTTCATATTTCTCTCAGTCTTTTTAAAGTTTTCCTCTTCTTTGTAAAGGTCCATTGTTTTGGGCAGAATTTAACTATATCAGCCTGTTCTTTGACCCAGTCCCTATGTTGCTGTGTCCCCACCCCCATTGTATGCTTAAATAAACATCATACGTGTACCAGAGTTATGTCTTCCAGGAATAAAGTGTATGTTAACTCCAGTATATGTTTATATTCTTTAAGGGTGTGATGTTACATAGCTTAACCAGGCTCCAGTGGATGGATGCACACCATCCATATTTGAGGACACAAACTTGACTATACATAACTTACTATATATGTCAGAGTACATGAAGACTGGCATGGAGTCTATGAGAGGGGTGTAAATAGGTGGGAGGTTATTAATATGATAAAATATATTGTATGAAGTTCACAAACATTCAATTAAAGTAATATTATAAAATTAAAAAAACAAGTGGGGCTGGAGAGATGACCTAGTGGTTAAGAGCGCTGACCCCTCTTGCAGAAGACCCAGGTTTGATCCACCGCACCCCACATGGCGGCTGAGAACCGTCTTTAACTCCAGTTCCAAGGGAATCCGATGCCCTCTTCTGACCACCACAGCATTGCATGACACGGGTGCACAAACCCACATGCAGACAGTACATTCATACACATACAAAAATAAATAAAATTAAAAAAATTAAAAAAAACTAATAAGAAAATGTATGGAGAGAGGGGACCTTATTGCCTTCTTCCTGATTTCATGTGAAATTTCTGTTTTCTCACTATTAAATACAATGTTAATTTCAAAAATATAAATTAACTAATAAAAATGTCCACTGAGGTACAAATTAAAAAAAAAATTGACTATGTAGGGGCTAAAGTGGCCCAGCATAAATGGTAATTAGACTCTGGACCTTCAACATTCTAAACTCTCCACAATCACTGACGTTGTAATCTGCTGATCAGCCTTCGTAGCACGTTCAGTTGTGAGAGTTTTTCTGGGAACTTTCATTCCCAGTAGAGTGCTTGCCTAGCGTGCATACAACCCTGAATTTGATCTGTAGCACCACATAAAGCAAACTCAATGCCTGAAATCCCAGCACTAGGTAAGTGGGAGCTGAAGGACTAGAAGTTCAAGGTCATTCAGAGCTGTGTGGTAAGTTCAAGGCCTGCCTGGGCTACATGCATGAGATTCCATCTCAAAAAAGAAATTTAAAAAATTATTTTCTGAGATTTGTAGTGTAAACGCATGTAGCAACAATTCTTTCATTTTTATCACTGAAGAATTCCATTTCATGGCTATGCTATAATTATAGATTTTTTTTTTGGTTTTGGATGAACATTATCATTTTTAAAGGTTATTATTTGTTAGCTGGCGTGGTGGCACATGCCTTTAATCCTAGCACTTGGGAGGCAGAGGCAGGCGGATCTTTGTGAGTTCAAGGCCAGCCTGGTCTACAGAGTGAGTTCCAGGAACTGGGAACTGGGGCTACAGGGAGACCCTGTCTCGAAAAGACCAAAAAAAAAAAAAAAAAAAGGTTATTATTTGTTAGCATAACTCTTAGGAACATGGACACCTTCATCTCCTAGTCTTCACATGCCAAACTTTATCTAGGCTGATTGACCTAGAAATAGAATTGTTGAATCCTTGAGCATGTACATCTTAAGTTATTTGAACTAATTTATGCTCATACTTGCAGTCATCGAGGGATGAGAATCTCCCCATGTTGGAGTGTGGCTTTTTCCCATTGGGCATGACATGGTCATCCTACCTATCACAATGTAGGAGCCACATTGCAGACTGCCCTGGCCTGGTAGCAGTGGCAACTAATTGATCACACCACACAGGTAGCCAGGTCTATTGTAATGATAACAGCGCTGTTGATCCTTCCCAGTAGAAGGGGCCTCATCTGGGACTCCATGCTGGACTTTCCCCTGACTTCCCCTAGCTCTAAGTGATCTTTGAGGTGCTAGAGTAGATAAGAAGTGGAAGGTTAACTGAGACCGAGACTGTATGATGCTGCTTCAGTGAGATTGTCATCCATGATGGGGTAGGACTTTGTGATGATGCAGCTCTTTGGGGGTCACCTGGGCTCCTAGAAGCAAACCCTGACCCATGCTCTGTCAGCCCAATAAACTTTTCCAAAGTGGGTTTTGGGGGAATTCTTACTGTAGCCTGTTGTCTGTGCCTTCTCTGGGGTGAGCATGTTTGTCCACATCTCCCTAACAGTAGTTAGCACAAGACTCCAGCCTCTTGTTTTAGTTAATATTTTCATTCTCAGTGGTGATGTGGTTTTAGTTTTTTTTTTTTTTTAATTTCTCTTGTTTGTTGTCAGGCCTGGGCAGGGCTGGAAAGGAAAAGGGTGGAGTAGGGGGAACAGGTATGCGGGGGGGCGACGGGGGGGGCTGGCGGCGGAGGTGAGTGGAGGGCTGTCTGGGTAGGGGTATGGCTGGAGGGCGGGAGGGAGTGGCTGGAGGGCGGCGGGCGGGCTGGAGGCGTGAGGGCTGGAGGTGAGAAGCGAGCGCTGGAGGGATGGCTGGAGCGGGTGGAGGCGCGGGCCGGTAGTGAGTGCGGGGACGGGCGTGAGGTAGGGAGGTATGGAAGGACCCGCGCAGAAATCCACTCACTCAATACAAACTACCTCCTCCCTCCCTCCATACCTCCCCCCTCCCTCTCTCCTGGCCTGAAACTCACTATGTAGACCAGGCTGCCTCTGCTGTTTTTTTCCTGGTGATTCGAGTTCCTTAAAGTTTTTTCAAATTATATGTATGCTGGAAACTAATCCTTCATTAACTATGAATTAGTTTCCATGAATTAGTTTCTCTAAATTTATGGTTTTATTGGTGAATAAGATCATTTTAGTCTGGTTCAGTGTATTAAACTTTTCTATGATTTGCTGTAGATGTCTTCTCACATAAATCTTTTTTCTTCTTTTTTTTTTTTTCCTCTGGAAAGTTTTGCCTTATATTTAAGCTATAGTCCACCTGGGTTTCTGAAATGTATTTTTAATAATTGCTTATGTAAAGATGTGATTGTGTTTTCTTCATTATCTGGGAAGAAAGCATTAGAGTAAGAGATCAGAGAATGTTCTGTCAGCCTGAATTCTTTTTCTTTATTTTCACTTTTTCACATTTATTTATTTATTTTTGCATTCGTTGGGGAAGTTGCATAAGTATACCACAGGACATGTGTAGAGTGGTCAGAGGACAACTTGCAGGAGTTGGTTTTCTCCTTCTACAATGTAGGTTCTGAGGATAAAACTCATGTTGTCACACTTGGCAGCAAGCACCTTTACATGCTGAGCCATCTTGGCAGCCCCAGCCTGCATTCTTGAAGTAAATTCATCTTGAGCCTAACACACACTGTGCAATTTAGTTTGTGAATATTTTCTTTGTGATATTTTATTTATTCATAAGGGAACAGGGCCTATTATTTTCTTGATTTAGATCTCGAAGTTATTTTAGCCTAATAAAAACTATTAACTTTTAAGTGTATTTTGTCAATATTAATATCTATATTAACAAAAATTTTATCCATGTATACTCATATGGTGATTAAAATATATATTTAGTATTGCGCATTCTTCTCTATGTGAAAGATACTTAATCTACTGTATTTTTGTTTTTAAAGGGGATGATAAGCAACCAAGAATACATAGACTATTACAGCTCCAATCATCAATTTTAATAAGTGTTAGACAGGCAAAATAAAACAAAAATGCATAAAGCAAAGAAAAATTAATCCTTTCATTTTGGAAAATAAATGAAGTCTTCATTAACATTCTTTGGGTCTGTGTTGGTAATCAGAACATTTATTTTTCATAGTGTATGCTTATAAGAGCTTAAAAGATTTTTTGATAAGATGAGGAAGAATACAAGGATATTCCCATCACCATTCCTTCTCAAAATCATACTGGAAGCTCTAGACAATGTAATATGACAAGAAAGGGAAATAAGAAACACAGATATTAGAAAGAAATAAGTAAATTATCAGCATTCACGGGTGATATAGTTGTCTATGTAGAAAATCTGATGGAACAAGAAGAATAACAATTATCTCTCAAAACTAATAAATGATGATAGCAGGTTTCAGTATAAGTTAATATAGAAAAGTCAGTCAGTTGCATGCCTGTACAAGGAGAGAACTGGCATCATTTGAAATAAAAAGCACAGCACTACTTATATCACTACCCTATAAAAATTAAAGACCTGGCTATAAATTAACAAAATATGCCTACTCTGCATATGAAAAAAGTTCCAAAACTTCAATGAAAGAATTAAAACCTAAATATATGGATACATAGATGTTCCATGTTCCTAACTAGAAAAACTCAGTATTGTTATGATGTCAGATTTTTCTCAGCTTAATTTACAGATGAAATAAAATCTAATCAAAATTCTACAAAGTTATTTTTTGGGTATTAACAAGCTGGTTCTGAAATTTATATTGGGAGACAAAAGAGCCAAAACAGGCAGCACAATGTTGAAAGAAAAGAAAAAAAAAATCATGGGACTGACATTTCCATACTGAAAAGCTTATTATAAAAGCACAGTATGGAAGGTTGGGAAGTGTTGGGAAAACAGCACATCAGTGGAAAAGAACAGAGCCCAGAAGTAAACTTGGACCCATATCTTGAGCTAATGTTTGATAAAAGAGCAAAGGCATTTCAATGGGCAATAGAGTCTTTCCCACAAATGCTGCAGAGCTGGACATTCACATGCAGAAAAACAGAATCTACATATAACCTGCACCCTTCATAAAACTAATTCAAAACAGTCATAGATCTAAGCATAAAAATCCCAAAATATAAAATTCCCAAAAGACAGCATCATGGAAAACTTAGAAGATCTTGGATATGCTGATGAACTTTCAGATGACATATCAAGGGCATAATGTATGAAGAAAACTAATGAGCTGGATTTTGTTACATTTAAACACTGACGGTCTGAGGAGGACAACCTCAAAAGACTAGGAAGGCTCTTAAAATTCAACAGAAGAAATTGAGCAACCAAATTTTGAAATGCGTCAATGAAATATGTCACCGTGGAACAGATAAAAAATAGCACATGCTTATTCTGTATTGTCAGGGAAACGCAAATGAAAACCAGAAGGTAGGGCTGGTTCAAATCCTATGTTATTGGGGGAAATGCAAATTAAAGACAAAGATGAGGCTAGGATATAGGTCAATTAATAAAATATTTCTCTAACACAAATGGAACCTTAGGTTCAGTCCCAAGCACCATAGAATACTTAAGAGTTTTGTTGCATTCATATAATCTCAGCCTCAGGAGGTAGAGGCAGGGGGATCAGAGGTTCAAGGTCATCCTCTGCTACATGAGTTCAAAACCATCTTGGGATACATGAAGTCCATCTCAACAAGCAACACGTGAACACACCAACACACACACACACACACACACACACACACACACACAAACAAACAAGTAGGCAAAAAGGCACCAAATACTGGCAAGGATGTGTAGCAACAGGATTCGTTGCTTGCTGTGGGGATGCAAAATATTACAGACATTTTGGAAAGACAATTGATAGTTTCTTCCAAAACTAAATGTATCCTAAGGAAAACATGACATCTTTTAGCAAAAAAAAAAAAAAAAAAAAAAAAAAAGAAAATCCTCCAATTCAGGTGATATGGGTATGTATATATACATTTATGTATAAATGTAACTATGTATATATATTGAAGCAATACAAGTTAGAGAGAACAACAACAACAAAAGAACTGGAACAAAACTCCAGAAAGACTCAGAAAAAGATGCAAGACATGTATGGCAGATTGTAAGGACTCAGGTGGGGTGGGAGGCATGGAAAGGGAAGTGACTGTAAATTCTATTGAGAAATGATGTATGATGTATGAAAATAGTTAAATAACAATAAAAAATAAATAAACTAAATGTACCCTTATTGATCTAGTAATTAGGCTTGATGATATTTTCGCCAGTTAGTTAAAAAGATGTACACTCAAGGAGACCAATATTTGCTTTGCTTATTTAGTGGTCTTTGGTAACATTCTCTGGCATTCCAGAGGCCAACTGTACACTTGCAAGTGTGGTCTTTGACAGCAGGGCCTTACTGTCTCTCTTCTTGCAGGTATCCCAGTTTTCTGGCAAAAAGCCTTTATCTTTTTGGGGACTTGGAACCCCTAGCCAACATCTTCTTGGCTGAATAATCCATTTCTGATAACAGAGCTCTCCTGTATTAATATATTTTGCTCAATTACCCAGCTTATATAGACTTTAGTATTATATTTGGCTCTGAATAGAGAATTATCCTTTCACAGTTCCATGACTATCAGTCAATTAAAGAAGGCAACTATATTGCTTTTATAAGAAATTACCTCTGTAACAGTCAGCTCTGATTTACAGTTAGGGAATGACTTTATTACCATCATGTTTTTCTTTGTTCTATGAAAAGGAGGTAAGGAAGTCTCTCATATTAAAACTTTGCGGCATCTGAAAGGTAAAGTTCATTAGGACACATTATAGATAGTTGTTACAGTTAGGATCCACAGAGATGTTTGATACCTGTAGCAGTCTGAGGATTTTCTTCCTTTTAATGTTTAGCTGGGCCAACTTTTCAGCTACACCTCACCTGCCTGGAAATACTGTGCAGCAGTGGCAGCCAAATATCTGTATATCCCAAATCTAATTGGCTATTAGCTCTCTCCTTGGAGGAATAATTCAGGGCTGATGCCACAAGCTTAAGTCCTCTAGTGGTTAGGAGATGTTATAAGCCACAGTAAGACCTTGTCAGCTTTTACAGAAAAGCTATAGTCCATGGATTAGCATATCATCCAAACATCTGTGTCTATACCGACATAACCTACCATAATAATTAGTACTGTTTAAATGCCTGTATATCTAACAGCTTGTTCTTCATCAGCAGGAGTAAAAGGTTACTCCTGGATAAACTGCCAACCCATGAAAGGAAACAGCCTGAACTGATCAGAGTCCAAAACGACATCTCCAGAGAAAGTAGACTGTTTGGCTTCTCACCCACTTGTGTCCCTTTTCTAAAGCCTAGGGAACAACCTGCGGAAAAGGGCACATGATAGAATGTAAGGGCTGCAATTGGGGCGAACTATGAAACTACAGAAACATAAACTGGACTCTTATTTAATCAACATGATAGTACATATAAGCTCCCCCAGCTGGACAATGGGGGCCTCGGGCTGTATAAGTTTGGGCATAGCTACTTGAAAATTGGTTTTACATGAAGGATGCCTGTATTCATTACTTATGACCTATTATTAAAAAATAAAAAAAATATTGGGGGCTGGGGAGATAGCCTAGTGGTTAAAGAGCGCCGACTGCTCTTGTAGAGGACCCGGTTCAATCCCCAGCACCCACATGGTGGCTGAGAACAGTCTGTAACTCCAATTCCAGGAGAACTCCAGTTCCAGGGGAATCCGACACCCTCTTCTGACCTCTGCGGCATTGCACGACACGGGGGCACAAACCTGCATGCAGACAGTACATTCATACACATAGAAAATAAATAAAATAAAAAAAAGAGAAAGTTGTCCCCTGAACTCCCCACACATGCACCATGGCGCATGCACCCACACAGATAAATAGATGTACACTAAATAAATAAATGTAATGAAAAAAGAATTAAAAAAATAAATAAGAGATGTACACACAAAAACCTGCACGTCAATGTTTATGGTGGCCTTATTCATATTCACCAAAACTCGGAGGCAACCAAGAGACCCTTCCATAGATGAATGAATAAGCTGTAGTACATCTGCCAAAGATGTTCAGCTTCTTGTCAATGTGATGTGATGTCAACTGGGTCGCATTCATAACTGTCATGGAAAGCACATGGTCCACAAGCCACAAGTTGGACATGCTTGATAGGCAAGAATATTAAGCATGAAAAGGAAACAAGCTCTCAATCCCTGATAAGACATAGAGAAGCCTTACATATCTTATTAATGAAAGAAGCCAGTCTGAATAGGCTACATATTACATGGTTCCAACTAGTTGAAGTTCAGGAAAAGGAAAAGCAGTGTAGACAGTAAAAGATAGGCCACAGTCAGGGAAGGAAATTTGGAGTGGGGCACAGGTTAGAGGTTATTTAGGACAGAGAAAATACTCTGATACATATTGAATGTACAACACCAATCATGAACCCTACCCAAAACAATGAACTCTGGGTGACAATGATGCGTCGCTATAGGTTCATCAGTTTTAAGAAATGTATCCCTCTGGGATTGACATTAATAATGGGGATATTAGATATATGGGCTGGCAAGAGGTATTCAGAAAACGTTTGTATCCACCACTCAATTTCACTGTAAGTATAAACCTATCTTTCAAAGATAGTTTTACTAAGAATCTCTGAAATCTAAGAATTGTAACACTTTGATTACTCTGCTATTGCTGCTGAGAAATGAATTACCAGCATAGCAGTCTTTTAAAGATATAGTTTATTTTGGGTTCCTTAAAGACTTATTTTTGTCTCTGGTCTTCTGCAGTTCATCCTGTGGTATTTAGGCAACCATTCTTCTTATTTAACTTGTTTGGGACACACTGTGATTTTTATCTCTGAGGATTTGTCCTTTCATCCATTTGGGAAAATTATAAGCTACAATCTTTCTTAGTAATTTCCTTGCCCCTTCTGTTGGCTCCACTAACTCCACTTTGCAGTATGAAAGACTCACACTCTCTAAAAAATAACTTCCTAGAGTTATTCTACCTTTGTTAAAAAGAGATAGGAAATATATCCTTGGTAGGAGTTTTGGGATTTGCCCATATACTTCACCTGAACCATGATAGTCTTGAATTATCTTCTGTTGTGAAATGTCAATTGCCTAGAATTTGAAAGAGCTTAACAATGAAATATAATGTTTTAAATTGATGAGTTTGTTGGAGAGATTAGTACCAACTTGGTTCTTAGTAATGTGGATGCCATGATTTGGAGACTTGGAGAATGAATATATATATATATATATATATATTCTGGGATCTATCTATCTATTCTATCTATCTATCTATCTATCTGATCTATCTATCTATATCTTATCTATTCTATCAATCATCTAGTTTGAACTTTGAGCTGATCCCATTTCCTGGTCATGGAAAACTGCATAAATGTTCCATGCTTCATGATGTGAGAGCAAATGGGCAAGGGCACTGATGAATGCCAATTCAGATTTTTTTTTATACAGTTAGTGGAATTTTAGGCCAAAACAAATTAATGTGGAATGTCTAAGATTACCAATGGATGTCATGGGCACAAAGCCAATTTTTTTGTTTACTTTATTTTTATGGTGGAGGCCACATGTAGAGCTGCATGAATAAAGACAGCCTGGCTTTTGGAGCTGTTTAAACCAAAAGTGAGCAGGAGCTGTTCTAAAAACTGCTCCTCTGACTCCTTCCAGAACTCTTCTTCCAACCAAAGGCATATTCTGTTTCTTTAAACAGCACATCCTGCATGACAAGGGAAAGAAATGAGGAACTTTGCCTTCTCAGGAAGAAACCTGATTTTGATGCCTCACTAAACCAGATACAGCACACAATAAACCAACAAAAGGCGTTATCGGACTAATCCAACTGCTTGTTTGCAAGAATATGTCTGGGACAATTCAATTAATTTCGATGCTTGAAAACTCTCACAATTGATATTTCACACACGCACACACACACACACACACACACACACACACACACACACACACACTCACACTCTATTCTGGCCAGGCCAAGGATGGGTTATGAGGGAGAATTAGGGAACATAATCCAAGATTAAAGCTGTATGTTTATCTTAGCTTGTAAAAGTTGATTCCAAGAGCAGCCCAAGGCCTGGTAAGATAATTTACAATGTTTTCATAAAGGCTATTTAGAGTAAATAAGCTGATTACACAGTCGAAAGGCAAATTTTGTTTCATGATCTCAAAACATAAGATTCATTGATTACAAGGTTAGCTACAATTCCATTTGTAATACAAGGCATTTCCAGAAAAGTCTTTCTCACTGATTTTGGTTTCGGTTTTGATTTGTTTGTTTTGAGATAGGAGCTCATTGTGTAGCCCTGGCTGGTCTGGAACTCACTATTTAGACAAAGCTAGCCTCCAACTCACAGACATTCACCTGCCTCCAAAGTGCTCCGGTTAAAGTCATGTGCCACCCTGTCCCACTCAGCTAATTTTTTCAAAAATATTTTATTTATTTTTTTATGTGTATGAGTGTATTGCTTATGTGTATGTAAGTGCACACATATTGTGCAATGGCCTATGGAGGTCAGAAGACAGCATTGGATCCCCTGGAACTGGACTTATGGACAGTTGTTAGCTGTCACATGGGTGCTAGAAATAGAAGCCAGGTCCAATGAAAGAGCATCCAGTGCTCTTAACCACTGAGCCACCTCTGCAGCCCCATCAGAGCTAATTTTTAGGAGGATTTACAACTTATTTTCATCATTTGATTTTTTTAAATTTTTTTTATTAATTTTATTCATTTCTGTATGTGTATCAATGTACTGTCTGCATGCAAGTCTGTGCACCTGTGTCGTGCAATGCCGCGGAGGTCAGAAGAGGGTGTCGGATTCCCCTGGAACTGGAGTTCTCCTGGAATTGGAGTTTCAGACGGTTCTCGGCCGCCATGTGGGTGCTGGGGATCAAACCCGGGTCCTCTGCAAGAGCGTTGGCGCTCCTAACCACGAAGCCATCTCATCATTTGATTTTTAAAGGGCTTCTCTCTCTCTTTTTTTTTGGTCTTTTTGAGACAGGGTCTCTCTGTAGCCCCAGCCATCCTAGAACTCTGTAGACCAGGCTGGCCTTGAACTCACAAAGATCTGCCTGCCTCTGCCTCCCAAGTGCTGGGATTAAAGGCGTGTGCTACCAGGCCCAGCCAGGGCTTCTCTCTTTTAACATAACATTTTTGCCAATTGTTTGAGAATGTCATACAAGGTATTTTGATCACATTCATCTCCCAATCCTCCTCCTCTTTCCAGACCCAACCCTTCCAACTTCTCTTTATTTAATTTTCTTTTAATAACTCTCCCAGTCTAATTTGTGCTGTCAATCTACTCATGGGTTTGGGGCCATCCACTGGAGTATGGCTGACCTACCAGGGGCCAGACCCTTGAAGAAAACTGCCTCTCCCTCCTCCAGAGTCCTTCAACACTCAATAGCTTAAAGAGTATTTTTTATGTATTAATATAACCAAGTACTAATCTATTCCTCTCATGCCCCTATGAAGCCAGAAACACAAGAAAAATGAATGCTAAGCTTATCCATAGCTGCTGCACATCTCTGTCACATAGATTTCAAAGATAATTTCTCATAAAAAATTCAATGCCTCTGCTTCAGTATATTTCTTAACATTTGGAAAGATCATTTCCTGATGTGACCTGGTGACCAAGTGCCTGCCAACAGCAGTTAGGATGATTGACTGCATTACTGTCAGATCACTTTGTAAAATGGATGAAGGTTCTCATGTCAGGAGTCTTTTTATCCAGCTTCCAGTGGCAAGAAGCTTAGACAATGTGTAAGTCTTCTATATATTAAAATAACAATGGCACAGTTTAGAGCAGGGATGTAGTTCAGTGGTTCAGCACTTGTTTGGCACAAGTGATTTCCTAGGTTCTATCACCAGGATTAATAAAAACAAAGGAACAAAACAAACACCAAGGGCTCAGTTTAAACCTCTACTTTTGCCTTAGTACCTATTCGCAAGAAAAACAAAGTTACGGTTTTAAGCATGTTGAAGAGAATAAAGAGGAGGTAATGACACCATTTGTAGAGAAAGAACAGCTTAAAGATAAAGAGAATCCTGGTGTCTATGCAGAACAGTGAAATGTATGATGTTGTCTGCCCAGACAACATTACTGCCCGTCCACACTGGGCACAGTGCCAGTTTTCACAGCACTTGAAATGGGCATGAAGAAGATCCAAAGTTCATTTCAAGGGTATTTATAATTTGGTCAGACATTTATTGAGAAGATAAATGTTGCAGGCATGAACTCTATTAGGTGTTTGGGACACAAAACAAAGATACATGGTCTCAGCCTTAAATAAGAGGCATGCTGTTGCAGGTTGCCTGCCGCCATGTGATTTGACCGTAGCTCTGTGCGTGAGCCAGATTCACCACACCCTGATAAGCAGAGCTGACAATGCTCATGGCACAGAGGGCCCCATTGTGTGGACCTGGCCTTTGAGAGAAGGTGTGCCTCAGACCTGGTCGAATTCTCAGAGGACTGGGTCAGGAAGCTGGAAATGCTGTTCTAGGAAGAGAGCTGATGAGACAGCCATCAGTCACTGAACCTCAGGAAACAAAGCGTCTTTGATTCCAGGCAGGCCCAGGGTTGTTATTTCTTTCATTTCATTTGCCCTTGGCTATCAGAAAAGTACACTTGCCTCTTACTACCAGCTAGATACCTGACTCCTACCTCATCAGCAGCAAGCAGAGACAGGACCACCTGAGGGTTTGCTCAGAAGCAGTAGAAAAGTGGCAAACAAAATTATGCTTTTTTTTTATACCAAGTGAAAGTAGTGCTCTCTGTGTGTATGTGTGTGTGTGTGTGTGTGTGTGTGTGTGTGTGCAGCACATACGTGTGCTGTACATATATGTGGGTATGGATGCACATGGAAGCCAGAGGTCAACCTCTGGTGCCCCTCAGATAACATTCATTTTGAGGGTTATTATTATTTTTTTTTTTGGTGTTTTCGAGACAGGGTCTCCTTGTAGCCCCAGCTGACCTGGAATTCACTCTGTAGACCAGGCTTGAGGTTTGTTTTTTTTTAAGTCTGGATTTCTCATTGCCCTAAAGCCAGTGAGCCCCACGAATCTGCCTGTCTCCACCTCTCTATAGCTAGTATTACAAGCATACAGCACCAAATCCAGTTTTTTTTTTTTTTTGAAATGTGGATTCTGAGGATTGAACTCAGATTCTCACGTGTGAACTGAGATATCTCCTCAGTATGACAAGGCAGTATTCTTTCAAGAAAGTTTGCAAAACTTCAGAAACAGAGCTTCCAACTTGAGTGTGGTGAATTCATAAATTCTTTATAAAATATTTTGTTTGGGGTCTGGAAAGATGACTCAGCAGTTATGAACACTCAATACGGAGGACCTGGGTTTGACTCACAGCACCCACATGGCAGCTGCAGTCTATAAGTCCAGTTCCACAGGAATCTAAAATATTTTTCTGACCACTGTAGGCATTGCAAGACACAAGTGCACTTACATACATGCAGGCAATACATTTATATGCATAAAATCAAAATAGTAAAAATAAAATGTTTTGGTTTTAGTTGCCAGATTAAAATTAACATCTTTCTTTGGTTGACATCCACATTAACAGAGATCACACTGAACCTTTTCAAAAAGCAAAAGGACTTCTTCACATCTGTACTGGAGACATTGGCCTCACCAAGTTTAGTCAGGAGAGACTGATGACACATATGACAGACTCATTTTTAAGACCTGGCATTTTCTACAAAGTCAGTTTATTCTTTCTTCATAAAGATTAATGGGAAACATGCAGACCATATGGTAGGAAATGCTCACATGAAGTCCGGGCATGCCGAGAGCCTGGGTGCGGCTTGCACGAGCGAGCACATTCATCAGTGACTAAACTGAGACTCATGAAGAAACTGAGGAGCCTTCCATTCTGCTTGGTCAAAGCAAAAAGTTACCACGGTATCAGTGGAAGACAGGCTTATGATGTTGGACTAAGGGGGGCAAACTTTCAAGAAGTGATCTTACCTAAGGTGGGGAGCCCTAAGACTCCAGTGAACAGGGGAAGGGCACACAAAAGGACAGCATGACCAAAACCAGTCACAAATAGAGTGTTTTAATCAGAAACAAAGGAGAACGTTGGAAATGACTTCAGGAAACTAGAACTGCCCAGCCATAGTCTGACATGTCATTTTCTTCTACGATCAGATATGCTTCTAACATTTAATCTTTTCCACTTTCTCTGCTGTGAATATTGCTGAGAATGACTTCAGTGTGAAAGGTTTTGTTGTTGTTGCGCTGCTTTTGTTGTTTGGAGGGGTGACTGGCATCGTTTCCCCTGGGACTCTTCAGCTTTTTAGTTACATCGTTTTAGTCATTTATGTGAAAAGCTTGCCTTAGCTCTGCTCTCTCCAACATCCGAAGTGCTGGTACTCCCACTCTGTGTTTTCTTCTTTGATTTCACTTTTGATTGATTTGATTTTACTTCCAGTGCTACCACTTACTGTTGTTTTGGCACATACTCTTGGTTAGATGAGCTGTGTCTTTCAAGGATTCATTTTTGTAAACAAAAAACAAAAAAAACCCATAAAGCTGGAGAGATGGCTCAGCAGTTCAGAGCACTGACTGCTCTAGCAGAAGACCCGGGTTCGATTCCCAACACCCACATAGCAGCTAAGAACTGTCTTTAAGCGGGGCTTGGTGGCTCAGTCCTAGCACTTAAGAGGCAGAGGCAGGTGAATCTCCATGAGTTCAAGGCCAGCCTGGTCTACAGAGTGAGTTCCAGACCAGCAGGGGCTATGGGGAGACCCTGTATCAAAAAAACTAATAATAAATGAAAAAATCGTTTTAAAAAAATCATGTGATTTTACCACTAGGAGGTAAGCAGCAAACATAGTGCCTTTCTCTCTCTCTCTTTGTCTCTCTCTTTCTCTCTTTCTTTTCTCCTTCTATCTCTCTTTCTCTCTCTCTCTCTCTCTCTCTCTCTCTCTCTCTCTCTCTCTCTCTCTATCTCCACACACGTAGGCTTGCATGCGTGCAAACTGAATAATTACACAGTTGCTGCACACAGTTAATATGTCAGAGCTAAGTAGAATTGGAATTAATTATGTACTTGGAAGACTGGCATTACTCAAATAAATTCTAGTAACTGAAATTCATATGCATTTAGAGGTATAAAAAGGAAAAACTCCTGTATGTTCAAGAGTTACAGAGTAGTTGTTCATATGGCTTTGGTTTAATTTTAGTTTTTTATTCTACTTACTATAAAGACATTTTATAACTGAGGATTGTATTAGTCACATTTCCAACAGTTAAAGGAGAAAAGGTTCACCGCACCCAAAGTTTCAGCCCCTCGTTGCTTTGCTGCACTGCTGTGAACCTGGCGAGGTGGGAAGCACGTGCCAGGGCAAAGCCTCTCTCACCTCTTACCAGCCAGGCAGTATAGAGAGAGAGGCCGGAAGGGGCCAGAGGCTCTGCCCTGCTTTAGGTTCTGCTGCTGTGATAAAACTGTGGCCAAAACCAACTTAGGGAAGGAAAGGATTTATTTAGCTTACAGGGTACAGACCATTCTTGAGGGACGAAGCCAAACAGGAACTTTGAGGCAGGAACTGGTGGAGACCAGGAAGGAATGCAGTTTACTGGCTTGCGCAGCTAATGTTCTTATACATTGTGGTCCACCTGCCCAGGGATGGCAACGACCCACAGTGGGCTGGGCCCTCCTACATCAACCAGTAGTCAAGAAAGTGCTCCACCGACATGTCCAGAGGTCAGTCTGACAGAGGATCCTCAATTGTGGTGTGAAGATGACAAAACCAACACAAGCTCAAAGCCTTTTCAGAACTGGATCCTGCTGACTTAGTGTCCGCCCACTGGGTCCCACCCAGCTCCACCACAGCTGGGAACACCACAGATTGGCGACAAGGCCTTTACCATGTGGCTCCTGGGAGACATTTCCAAAGTGCACCTTCCTGCTGTGTATATAACCAGAGCCCCTGGGGGTAAAAACCAAAAGTTTAATCTTGGAATCGGAAAATCCATTTACATGTCATAATATTTCATAATATTCATCTATTCTATGAGTGAGCTTTTGCCAATAATTCTTTATCAATCCTCTTTTCCTTAATACTTGTGGTAGAGTATAGGATTTCTTTATTATCACCAATTTTTGTTTCATTATTCATATATTTGTACCTGATTTATATATATATGTATATATATGTATATATATATATATGTGTATATATATATACATATATATATATATACACACATATATATAATTTAAAGAAAATATCACCTTTGAAAATCCTGTGTCCCTTTTTCCTTTCCAGAAATTGCCAGTTCTTTTCTTTTTCTCTTGGTACTTGTTCCTTTTTCACCTCACAGACTATCTCTCACTAAGTTCTTTGCTGAAATTTCAATAATAAACAGCTTTTCTTTCAATGAGTACCTTTAAGTAGACCATAAAAGCCTTTGTGCTTTAGTAAAAATAGTACATAGAAACCAGTGTGGTCCTGAGTCTGTTGTCAAATGAGCATATAAATTAAAAAGAAAGAGCCAGTGTCCAAATCTTTATAAAGAATGTCTCCATTTTACTCTATTCCTGGCAAGCCCTTGGATTATTGTACAGGCAGTTTATGTATTTCTGTTTCACTAGTAGCTGTTGTCAGACTACTTCATGCAGGGTCAGTTGATTCAATCCTTTACTGATGATAAAAGAGAAGAATTTGCCTTCTAGGAAAAAAACCAAGATATTTCTGTGATTTTCTTTTTTTTCATGATGCTAGGAATGGAAACTTGGATCTCTCTGCTTTAGCACATGCTATTGCTTATTCAAAACAAACAAACATACAATAAATGGTGGCAACTACCATTTCTAGGACAGCAGTTTGGGTAGGGATACAGCAATGAACTTTAATTTGAGTACACAAAACTTACAGAATTTTGAAGTAGATGTCTTACGTTCTTCATTTAATTTTCTGTCAGCCTCCATCTTGATTTTGCAGGTTAAACCACGTGGCATAGTGTAGATACAAAAATCAAAGGAACGAATACCTGGAGTGGTGGTGTGCTTCTATAAGCCCAGCCCTCTGGAGGCAGAGGCAGGCGGATCTCTGCAAGATCGAGGCCAATCTGCTTCATATAACGACTTCTAGGTTGGCTGGGATTAGGGAGACCCTGTCAAAAAAAGAAGGAAAAAAAAAGGTCTGGAGCTGGAGAGATGGCAAGGTGGCTGAGATCACTGGCTACTCTTGTAGAGGGAGGAACAGCTTTCGATTCCCAGAAGCCACGCGGTGGGTAACAACCATCTCTAACTATAATTCCAGGGGAATATGACACTCCCCTCTGATGTCAGCAGGCACTGTAGGATGCAGGTGGACTTACATACCTACAGGCAATACACCCATAAACAGAAAAATTTTAAATAATAAATATTTTTTAAATTTTATTCATTTTTCAAAGCTAATTTTGATCGAAGCTTTGTGCATTTCATACAAAATTTCCAATAAAGAAAATACTAAATATTTTTAATTAAAGGAATGAGGGCCAGGGAAGTGGCTCAGCAATCAATGGATCTTGGCCCAAACCTGATGATCTGAAATCCTTTGCTAGAACCCATGTGGTGGAAGCAGAGAACTGACTCCCACAAGTTGTCCTCTGACCTCTAATGTGCACCATGGTGCATGTGTGCATACATACACACACACACACACACACACACACACACACATATATATACACACACACTAAATAAATAAATATAAAAACTTAAAGGAATGAAAATATTCTTAGAACTTCATAATACCCCTTGAATAATTATAGTAAGGTTTTCCAATAAAATATAGAACTGCCTGTTGAATTTCAGAAGCATATCCTATGAAATATTTATGTTTGTTCTAAATTAAACATATCTTACATAGAAAAGAATGGTAGATGGGTTGGCTTAGGATAGAAGCAGATATAAAACTCCCTTCAGGAATGAATTTTATTAGAAGAAAGAGCCTTGAGAACATGTGAGCAAAGAGTCTTGAGACAGGAGATCTATAGGAAGGGATATCAAATCATATCAGAAATAACATGAACTGGGTAAGGGAAAGTCAGAGTGCCCCTTAAAACCTGGAGAAGGAACTTCATTAGGAAGGACAGTTTAAGTAAAAGTAAGAAAGATAGCTGTCAAGGATGAAATGTTAGTGGTTAGGTTAGGGGTGGTGGAAAGTAGAGTTGTACCTTAAGAGAAATCCCCAAAACAAAGGGAAATGTCCTTCCAGGAGTTAGTGGTAAGTTCTGCACTATGTGATTTAGTCTGGGATAGCCCCTGAAACACCAAACATGGAGAAGCCAGGTACTGGGTAGGACCATAAATTAGAGGCTGCAAAATCCCTGGCACAGACTGATTCTTAATGTTCTATCAGAGGGAGGGAGGGAGGGAGGGAGGGAGGGAGAGAGAGAGCTATTAGGGGATCATGTGCTGATTTCTTCAAGCTATGAGAAGACCTGGTCAGCTTAGAATGACCAGTGTCTTACAGGGGTAAGTTCATGATCTAATACCTAAATTTAGTTATTTCAAATTGAATAATCTTGGAATATTGCTAATGAACTCACTCATTGGAAGTTTACTTTAATGGAACCCAGTTTTCCTCTTTGTCTTCAAATTCTTCCACTGCTCCAATTCCTACCCTGGCCCCTGTATAGAAACTGTCCTCACAGAATCAAAGTGCAATGCTTCAAAATAGTCATCTCCAGCAATCTTCAGCTTCTGTGCATGCTAATGAGATGTTTTGTATGTGATAGGCATCATCAAATTTTACTACTCATACTTAGAAACCATCTACCTTCCTAGGCCAAGTAGAAGAGCTCCCAACATACCTTGAATATACAATGAAGGGACTTTGATAATAAGGTGTGGCTCACCTAAGGTGACTAAGTGTCACCTTTATATTTTATTGATTTTGAATTAGTAGACAGTGATGGTTAGTATTGTCAGCTTGACATCATCTCGAATCACATAAGAGAGGAGCCTATGAATATCTTTACCCAGGTAGGTTAGCCTCTGAGAATGCCGGTGAGAGGTTATCTTGGTTGGGTTAACTGAGATGGAAACACCTGCACCTGCCTTCATTGTGGGGAGGGCTGTTCCGGGGGCTGGAATCCTGGACTTAATGCAAAGAAGGAAACAAGCTAAGCACCAGTGTCATCTCCCTCCCCTTCCTGATTATGGATGTAAGGTGAGCAACTCCAGCTCCTGCTGTGAAGACTGCCCAGCTATGATTGACTGTTGCCTGGGTCCATGAGCCAAAGCAAACCTTTCCTTCCTTAGGTTGCTTATCCCTGGGTATTTTATCACAACAAGAGGAAACATAGCTAATATAGAGATCAGTAGTTATTATTCTGATTCTGAGGCTTTTATCTCTTGCCTCCATTTGGGGGATACAGAAAATCAGATGACATTGCCACTGTCCTCCGAAATAATCTGAAGGTCCTGCTAACTAGACACTCTGTAGACTTATTAAACGGACAGAATTTGAGACATTTAGAGATCCATATGTGACATTTGAAGTACACTGAACTGGGTGGTTCAAACATAGCCTGAAGTGGGAGAGAACTCTGACATGAGCTAGAGAAAATCTTCTTAAGGGATTAAAACACAAGCCAGTATAGTTGTTAAAAATGCAAATGTAGAAAAACCAAGGTTATTTGACTTGATGGTTCATATAATGGCATATTGCCTTAGTGTCAGAAATCTTGATATAATTGTACCATATTGCACAGAAATTTTATGAGTGAATTATACATTTTGTTGATTTCTCAAAGTGACATATAGATAATAAAATATATAATTTTCTGAACATTTATTTTATTTTTATTATTTAATGTGTATGAGTGTACTGCTTGCATGTATGTAAGTACAACCGTGTTGTGCAATGCTTGAGGAGGTCAGAAGAAGGCATCAGATCTCCTGGAACTGAAGTTCCAGACAGTTGTTAGCCACCATGTGGGTTCTAGGAATTGAACCTCGGTCGTCTGCAAGATCAGCCAGTGCTCTTAACTGCTAAGCCATCTCTCCAGCCTCTGAACATTTAAGTTTTTAAAGATTATATTTCAAATGTAGGATACTGCACACATAAAAATTCTAAATTGTATACATTATTTGACATGATTACACTGTTTTCTTTAGAATAGTTGTTTTCATTAGCAAATGACCCAATTTTTTCTTTCAGTTTATTATTATTTATTATTTTTTTCTTTCAATTTATTCTTTTAGTTTATTATTTGATTTTGATAGCTAGTTGAGTTACAAAATTCATGTATCTTAATAGGTTAATACCAGAGGATTATTAGAATTAGATGTATCTATTTACATTCTAGAATCAACATTAAGAACACTGGAAGTTACAGGGAAAACAGTAGATGCCATTTAAACATGAAGTAATCTTTCCTGGCATCTTTGACCTCAGGATGGGGGCCCACTTAAATACATCTCAAGAATTTAAAATTTTTCATTCCTATTTTCTGCTTGACTAAAAGCGATGATGAGAATACACATACTATTGGCAACCTTTCTCCCCAAATAAAAGCCTCTGTGCTCATCTTACAGACTGCTTTGGCAACCTTAGACATTTGGAAATATCCTGTGGGGGGGGTAGCTACTGGGACTGAGATGTGTTAATGCACTTTGATGAACAAGTGATAGGTCAGAGTTCTGTACTTAGAAGCTTCGTAAAAGAGTTTGAGGAAGAGAGGGGCAGGGAACAAAACCAGAAAGTTTTAAGCAGAAGAAGTGTTTGAAATGGGCTGAGGTGGCAACTGAGATAGACTGGCAAGGCTGCATTAAAGGTCATGACCCAAGACACTGGTGTCAAAGCGGGCAGAGCTATTGGCAGGTTGAAGTCGTTGACTTAGTCATGGAGGGCGGGCTTAGAAAGGCTGACATCACCGGTAGATGAATTAGCAAGGTTTATGAGGCCTTCTCAGGGCATAAGACAGCCTGATAATCAGGATCTGAGATAAAAGCAATATTAGTCCTCAGAAGTTTCTAGAAGAGGCTCTCTGTTTTCTACTTGGAAGGTTCAAGTCCACATTTGTCAAAGGTTATGTTGGTATGTCATCATTTCCAGAGCTGTGTGTGAATTGACACAGTCAGCAGCTGCAGTTTAAAACACCTAGGCCCAGTCCTTGCTTTTGTTGGATGGAGATAGTCTGCTAGGAGCCCTCAATTGGGACTCCCCAAGAGGCCAGGGGGTGTCTAACCTCCTTTTGGCTTCCTTCAGGAAGTTTTTACTATAGCCCTGCCTTACCACAACATCCTGGGCAAAGAGCCAGACTTATAAAACCAGAATTTGTATTAGGGTTTAGTAGCACCTTACCTATTAAAAGAAATCTTTGAATCAGTAACTTCTTTGTGCAACTGTATTTGGCCTTAAAACACAACGTATACTTAGGAGCTGCTCATATTAAAAGTGAAACTATGGAGGATTATTGAGGATGAGAAAAATATCTCAGCAAGTTAGGGGAGAGATCTAGGACCATTTCTTTTATTATCACTTTTAACAAAAGTTTTTAAGTTCAGTGTACTCTGACTTAAGTTCCTAAAGGCTCCTGGGGAAAGTCATGTGATAGGATAATTTGATTCTCTTGTGTTGTCAGGCTGATTCTCAACTTTAGTATTGGGAAATGTTTCTGGATGGTTTTGGTTACTGGGGTTCAATACTGGCATTGAGTGGGCAGGACCCAGAGAAGCTGCATTTTGTACAATGCACAAACAGAACCCTTGAAATGCAAGAATTAACGTGTCTGTAGCGAAATGGCTCAGTGGATAAGAGCTTGCTGTGTAAATATGAGGACCTGAGTTTGTATTCCCAGAGCCCATGTAAAAATGTGGAAATGGCCACAGGCACCTGGGGAGCAGGGGTGGGTAGAGATGAGAGGCTTGCTGGAGCTTGCTGACCAAGGAGCCTCACTGAAAAATAGGGAGCATCAGATCCAGTGACAGACCTTGTCTTAAGGAACTAAAGCAGGCAGCAATAAAGATCCCCTAGATCCTCACACACACACATGCATACATATAACACACACATACACACACACACACACACACACACACGTACACAAATTGCTCTGTCTAATTCTCCAGGTACTAGTATGCTGGACATGCTTGTGGTGATGGCTAGTTGATTCCCAGCTGTAGTCCTAAGAACTATAACAACCTTCTCCTACTCTCCCAGTTGACCTCACTCAAGCTCATGTGCCCCAGGGAACATTTCCTGTGCTGATTTCCTCAGGCTCTTCACAGTGGTCAACAAAAACTCAAATTCCAGGAGAACTCCAGTTCCAGGGGAATCCGAGACCCTCTTCTGATCTTGGTGGCATTGCACGACATGGTGTACAAACCTACATGCAGACAGTACATTCATACACATACAAAAATAAATTAAAAAAGGAAAATAATTAAAAACTTAAATTCCATCCTTCTTTCCCTGACTGTGCCTCACTGTGCTCATACCATTCTCCCCTCTCCCTGTTTAGAGAAAGAAATATTTCAACTCCTTTCCAAAGTGAACATCACCTCCACCCCAGGCTTTGGACTGGCCCCATGCCATCCCATCTCATTCTACCTCAATCTATGCCAAGCTGTGCCTCCTACCTTGTCCCACCTGCACCATGCATTATACTTAGAATCTGAAGTAACCCCAAGGAGGAGCCAAGCAATTTAGCTTGGCAACTAGACTGTAACCAGGATCTAGTGGAGCTGTTGCTGGCGGGGAGGAAATTAGAGAAGTTAGGTCACTGTGATATTAGGAGCCTGGTCACTTCCTTTC
This sequence comes from Rhizomys pruinosus, assembly GCA_009823505.1. Lineage (NCBI taxonomy): Eukaryota > Metazoa > Chordata > Mammalia > Rodentia > Spalacidae > Rhizomys > Rhizomys pruinosus. The sequence continues at coordinate 450,077 of VZQC01013352.1, read as the reverse complement.
CCTCTCTCTGTACATCTTGATAGTCATGAGTTAAGCAGACTCCTCTACTGCACACCTCCATTGTGTTGTGCTACCTCACTACAGATGCAAAGCCAAGGGGCCAGCAACAGTGGACTAAAACCTTTGGAACTATGAGCAGAGATAAACCTTTCCTCATTTTGTTTATCTCAGGCATTTCATCATCGCAATGGAAAGCTAGCATGCCATGCCATCCATCTCATGCCATCCCATCCCATTCCACTCCTAAGCCTGTCTTTCATAATTTTTATTCTTCACCAACCACTGGCCTCTAAGTTCCTTGACATCCAATGTGTACCCCCTTAAGTGTTGCCAGTCATTCTTCAGATTTCTTGAAATTCTCTGCAAATAGATCCTTTATAGTGCCCCCGTCGAATCATTCTGCCTCTGTGCCTCAGTTTAACCTCTTAATCTTCCCAAGAAGACACACCAGATCTGACTAAATTTCCCTGAACCTCAGCTTAGAATCTCCTATCTGTATATGCTCCATCTCTGGGATCCTTTTCTTCATCTTCTTCAATGCACTGTATGATATGCAATAAAATACAATACATCTTGACTCTTCTCTCTCTTCTTCTCTCCACTTCCCCTCTTCTTCTCCATGTCCTTTCCCCTCCCTTTCTTTCTCTTCGTGTTGAGGACTGAACCTAGGGCTTTCCTCATGCTACATGGGTGTTCCACCTCTGAGCACATCCTCAGCTCTGGGATGTTTTGTTTTATAGTGCTATAGTAGTGGACTATCTCCACTACTGGCCTAAGAACTCTATACAGAACAAATATTACTTTTCTTTAGTCTTTTATACTGTAATCCAGCATAGTGTTTTAAACATGTTCTCTGAAGCTGAGCTGGGAATGTAACTTAATGGTAGAACTCTTGGCTCCCATGAACAAGTCTCTGGCTTCAGTCTCTAGCACTAGGGAAAAAATAGTTGCACAGTCAACAAGACTTAAGTGAAGTGTGTATTCTAGCTTGGCACAGCTACAGATGCTACATAAGCTATGCTATTTTTTTTTCTTTTTTGGTCTTTTTGAGTCAGGGTTTCCCTATATCCCCAACTGGTCTAGAACTAGCTTGGCCTCAGATTCACAGAGATCTGCCTGCCTCTGACTCCCAAGTTCTGGGCTCAAAGTTGTGTGCCACCACATCTTGTTTATTATGTTATCTTTTTTTGAGACAAGGTTTTGTTTTGCAGCCCAGGCTACACTTGAACCCTCATCTATTCTACTTCAGCCTCTTAAGTGCTAGGATTACAGCACGTACCATAATGTCTGGGTCTAAACAAGTATTTTCTGGATGAATCTTTTTTCCCCAAAGATACCATCTTCTGCAGTGTCAACAATAGCATCATTTTCTTATAAACGAGGTTGCAAACCTCAATCTTTTTCTTCCTGTCCTAAGCACAAAATTCAAGTTGCTTAGTCACATAACTCTGCCTCAAAGATTTACAATGTTTTCCTTAATTGATTTCAAATGTCAGTATACTAATAAATGTTTCCACCTAGATCAATATTTCTCAGTCATCTTGCTAGCCAAGTCCTCCCATATGTCCACACAAGATACTATTTAAATATCTTTTCTCATGTAGGGAGAACAAAAATGAAAAGACCTTTCTACCTGTCTAATTCTGTTCAGGATGGTGCAGTAGCCTGGATAAGTCACGTTAGGTCATGTTAGCAGGCAGTTCACAGATTTTACACATGCTTATTTCTTGCACATTATATGTCCATCACATGTAAGCAAGGAGACTGCTCATGTTTAGGGACATAGTGACTCAAGCCAATGCCATTTGACAGATGAAAGGGAAAGCTCTAAAGCCCTTGCACTGACCTCCAGGAGGTGACACAGTTGCTATGGTTTGGGTAAATGTCTTTATAAGGCCCGTGTGCTAAAGGCTTGGTCCTTAACCACTGTGCTACTGAGAGGTGGTGGAACCTTTGGCGAGTGGAGGACAGTGGAAGTTAGAGAATGCCCTTGAAGAGGACATCAGTACCTAGTCTCTTTTCTTCCTCTCCCTTTATTCACAGCAACTGAGGTGACCAGCCTCCTCTAGCATGCCCTCTTACTGTGATGTGCTAAGCCACAGCCTCAAAGCAACCATGAGCTAAAATAAACTGTACCTCCCTTTAAGTTGACTGTCTTAGGTACTCTGTCACAGTGTTGGAAAGCTAACACATATATTACTTCTGCTCCAGACATAGTGGTGAGAACTATTCATATGACACACCCTATGACAAGAGGGCCAGGAGGTACAAAACAACACAGGACTGGAGATATTTGGCAAACAGCTCTAATAACTGTTGAACACAGAATCCATGTCTTTATGGTTTTCTCTAAAGTATCTTTTTTGGTTTATTCTTTTCTTGAGTACCTCTGTGATTGTTAACATCGTCAACTAATGGGATTTAGAATAAACCAGGAGATAAACTCTGGGAATATTTGGGAAGGATTTTCGAGATTATATTAACTCAGATAAGAAGACCCAGCTTAATTGTGAGGTAAAAAAGTGACCCAGGAACCTGCATGCCTACCCACTCGTGTATGTGCGCACACGCACATACACACACATACTTTTTCCTAACAATGCGTTTAGCAACCTGACACCTTCACCTGCCTCAGGCTTTATATACACTTACCCAAGACACTGTGCTACAATTATCCCTAGTAAACCCTTAGAAACTCCTAGTAGGTTCCCTTTTCAGTTAAACACATCCCGGAAGATATTGCAGAGGTAGGGGCTGTGAGCTGACTCAGCCTAGACTAGTTTGGGGGGCATGTGAAATAAGGCAAACTGTCCTCTGAGTGAACTTTTAGAGAAAATCCCTTATCTGCCATCTTATGCCTAAGCATGATTGGACATGCGTATGATTAAAATCAGATGCATCCTGAGAAAGGACAAGACTATAAACAAAACCTTACATAACCCAAGCCAATCAATGAAAATAAAAAATCACCCACACTCTACCCATAGCAACCAACTCTTCCTGATGGATCCACAAAAGGAAGCCCTGGGCAGTAACCAAGAGTTCTTGAGTAAATCTCGCTCTGCCCACTCCTTCCTTGCAGTGTTTCTGCTTTGTGCTTTTGCCTCCCCTCTGAATAGACTCCTTTGCTACTTTGCTATTGGTGTGTGCTGCATCAGTGTTTTCCAACAGATGTCAAGAACTTAGAAATAGGAACCATGGGCTGGAGTCCCACACTGAGTGAAAAGGAAGAAGTTAGACCCAGCACTCACCTTGCTTTGCTTCCTACTGGATACAATATGAGTAGCTGTCTCATGTTCCTGTCTACATATCTTATCACAAAGATGAGCTGCACCCTGGAACCATGAGTCAAAATAAACCCTTCCTTCCTTAAGTTGCTTTTATCAGGTATTTTCTCACATCAGTGAAAAAAGGAATCCAGAAAAAAGTAGTACCCCAGAATTCAGTTAACTCAGGCTATTCTACACTCATTCAGTGACCAGTAAATATATACTGCCTACCTACTCTATTATACCCTATGTTAGAATTCGGAAAACAATTGCAAGCAAGCTCCAGGGAGGGAGAGAAATAACCCCACCTGAGAGTGCCTGAAGCCGGCCTTCACATTAGTATGGGGGTCCAGTTGTTTTTAGGCTGCATGAGAATGCCCGAAGCCAGCCTCCGTGTGGTTGTGAGCTTCCCTGGTTGTGCCATCCCCAATTCCTAACTTGGGATCATCTGAAGCCTCCCCGCTCCTGCTGTAGGGTTAGAACCCCCTGCGTTTTAGTAGGGTTCCAGACTTTTGCAGACTGGCCAAGAATACCTGAATCAAGCCTCCACCCAGCAAGCCTCCCAAACTATGTTGTGCCTGCTGGCTAGTAGGGCCAGGACCTTAGAAGGAAGCCTGAGAATTTGTGATTGATGCTTGACTTGGGCCTTTGCAGGAGCTCCTGATTAGTTAGATGAGATCCAGCTGGTCCTTCCAATACAAAATCAGGAGAGAACCTGAAGCCTAGACCAACCAGCCTTTTTTTTTTTTTTTTTTTTTTTTTTTTTGGTGTTTTCAAGACTGGGTCTTCCTATAGCCCCAGCTGTCCTGGAATTCGCTCTATAGACCAGGCTGGCCTTGAACTCACAGATATGCCTGCCTCTGCCTCCCAAGTGCTAGGATTAAAGGCGTGTGCTACCATGCCTGGCTACCAACCAGCCTTTTCATACCTAATACGAAACAACCAAGGCATGTCAAGAATACAAAGTTATTCTTTAAGGCAACAAAGGAAGAAATGAGTTTCATACCAGAATCACAAAGAACAAAAGAAAATCACCTGTAAAAATCACAATTAAAAAATAATATGAAATGCCCAAATTATAAGTCTCTACTAAACACTACCAGTCCTATAGAAGAGTTTTACAATGAGGACCCCTAGACATGACCCAGACCACAGAATGTAAAAGACTAATCATAAACATGATCAAAGAACTCAACTAATGTAAAGAACACACAAATAAATCAAAGAATTAAAAGAAGATAGGGATAAACTGACTGAATTCAAAAAAGAGATCGAAATAATGAAGAAAACTCAGGTTGAGATGAAAAAGGGAGTAATATACTCAATAAGACATCTGGAAACGATGAGAGAAAGCCTCAGCAACAGAATGAATGAAGTAGAAAACAGAATATCAAGACTGGATGATAAAGTTGAAGAATTGGACCTCTCAAGCAAAGATTGTAATTAAAAAAAAAAAGGAATGGACTATTCATGAAATGTGGGACACTGTGAAAAGAACAAACCTATGCATCACAGGCATAGAGGAAGGAGAAGAATCTCAGGATAAAGGTGTTGGCCAGATATTTAACAGGATTGTAGAAGAAAATTTTCCAAAATTAAGGCAAGACATGCCCATATAAATACAAGAAGTACATAGACCATCAAAAAGACAGGACCAGAAAAGAAACTCCCCAAGCCATATTATAAAAACACTAACTGTTCAGAATAAAGAGAGAATACTGAAAGCTGCAAAAGAAAAACAACAAGTCATATATAAAGGAAAACCCTTCAGAATTACTGCTGACTTTTCAATGCAAACTGTGAAAACCAGAAGAGCCTGGACCAAAATATTCCCAGTTCTAAATGACCATAGATGGCAACCCAAAATATATTACCCAGCAAAAAATGTCTATTATAGTTGAAGGAGAATGAAAAATCTTCCATGACATGAATAGGCTGAAAGAATTCGTGTCCAGAAAGCCAGCCCTTCAGAGACTACCTGAAGCAATACAAAGAGTGGAAGAAAGGAACAACTGTACTTAAGTGGCAACAGAAAATGAAATGGATGTATGACTATGGAAATGCAAAGTTAGACCAAGAATGAGAATAGAAACCAAAATTATGGGGACCCATATATACACATCTCTCAATAATAATGCTAAGTATCAATGGACTGAACTCCCCAAATCAAGAGACCATGTTGTTAGTGTTGCCTGCAAGAAAGCCATATCACCTTCAGGACAGGCACTATCTTAAGGTGAAAGGGTAGAAAAAATAGTCCAAGCAAATGGCACTAAGCAAGCAGGGTTGCAATTCTAATATCAGACAAAACTGACTTCAGATAAAATTAACCAGAAGAGATAAAGAGGTGATTTCATTTTTATCAAGGGAATAATTAACCAAAAAGAAATTACAATAATGAACATATATGCACCAAACTCTGATGTACTCAACTTCATAAACAGAATACTACAAGATTTAAGAAAGAGATTAATCCCAACACACTTGTAGTAGGAGACTTCAGTACCACACTGTCTCCATTAAACAGGTAAGCTGGACAAAGAATAAACAGAGAGACCTCTGTTTTAAACCATACCATCAAATAGACCTAACAGACATCTACCAAATATTCCACCCAAGCACCAAATAATATATTTTTTATTCAACTCCCCATGGAACCTTCTTGAAAATTGACCACATACTGGGGCACAAATCAAACCTTAACAAACACAAAATATTGGAATAATTCCATGCATTCTATTAAAACACAATGCAATAAATCATAGCACCAACACCAGAAGAAGCCTGATTAACTACATGAACTCATGGAGCATAATAACACACTGCTGAGTAAGAACGGGTCAAAGGAAAAATTAAGAAATAAAAATAATCCTGGAATTAATTAAAAAGGACAATTAATTTAAAAACCACAACAAAACATCTGGGACACTTTAAAAGTAGGCCCAAGAGGAAAATTTATAGCTCTAAGTGCCTACTACATTAAAAAATCAGAAAGAGCCAGGTATTGTGGCACATGCCTTTAATCCCAGCACTCAGGAGGCAGAGGCTGACAGAACTCTGTGAGTTTGAGGCCAGCCTGGTCTACAAAGTGAGTTCAGGCTAGCTGGAACTGCAAGAAGACCCTGTCTCAAACACACACACACACACACACAAATCAGAAAGAGCACAAATGAATGACTTAACATTGCAACTCAAGACTCTTAAAAGACAATAACAAATGAAACCCAAACCCAGCAGAAAAGAAGAAAAAAAAATCAGGGCAGAGATTAATGAAATAGAAACAAAAGAAATAATACAAAGAATCAATGAGTCCAAGAGGTGGTTCTATGAAAAAATAAACAAGGTAGACAGAATCTTTAGCCCAGTTAACCCAAAAAAAAAAAAAAAAAAAAAGAGCAACTCCAAATCAACAAACTTAGACAACAAAAATATCTACAACATTATACGGGAATACTTTAAAATCCTATACTCTATTAAATTTGAAAACCTAAAAGAAATGGAATGAATATCTGTAATCATGGGAAGAAAACAAAGCTAAACCAAAACAGATCAACATCTTAAACAGACCTATAACATATAAGGACATTGAAACAGTAATAGAAAACTTTCAAACTAAACAAAGCCAGCCCCCAAAGCATTTATGGCAGAATTCTACCAGACATTTAAAGAGGAACCTCAGCCACCATTACTTAACATTCAAAAAGACAAGGAGAACTCCTAAATTCTTTCTATGAATCCACCATAACTCTATAATAACAAAACTGGGTAAAGATACAACCTAAAATGAGGTCGGTACAGTGGCATACGCCTTTAATCCTAGCACTCTGGAGGCAGAGGCAAGCAGATCTCTGTGAGTTAAAGGCCAGCCTAGTTTACAGAGTGAGTTCCAGGACAGCTGAGGCTATAGGGAGACCCTGTCTCAAAAAGACAAAAAAAAAAAAAAAAAGAGAGAGAACTATAGACCTTATCCTTAATGAATATAGATGCAAAATTTCTCAGCATCTGCTTGCAAACCACATACAGGCACACATCAAAAAGATCATCCACCATGATCCAGTTGGATTTGTTCCAGAGATGTCGGGATGGTTTGATATACATAAATCAGTAAATGTCATATAAATGTGCTCAAAGACAAAATCACATAGTCATTTCAATAGATGCAGAAAAGGTCTTTGATAAAATTCAACTTATATTTATGTTAAAAGTCCTAAAGGAAATAGCACTGGAGGGAGCATATCTCAAAATTTTAAAATCTATATAAAACAAATCCACAGCTGACATCATTCTAAATGGAGAAAAATTGGGAGCATCCCCTTAACATCAGAAACCAGACAAGGCTATCCACCATCTTCACTCCTTTTTAATATAGTGATTGAAACTCTTACTAGAGCAATAAGACAAGAGAAGGAAATTAAAGGAATCCCAATTGGAAAAGAAGTCAAACTATCCCTTTTTGCAGATTATATAGTATTATATCTAAGAGATGCCAAAATTTCACCAGAAAAGTCCTAGAAATGAGTAACAGTTTCAGTAAAGTGGCAGGTTATGAAATTAATCTACAAAAACCAATAGCCTTTCTAACATGACAGTAACAAGCAAATGGATAAATAGTACATGGAAATGGGAACCCTCCCATTCACAATAGACTCAAAAAATATGTCAGAATAAACATGACCAAATACAGTAAAGATGTCTATGATGAAAATTTTAAATCTTCATAGATTGAGGAAGACACCAGAAGACTACAAGATATAGGTGTAGGAAAGGACTTTTTAAATTGCACATTAGTTGCTTAAGAAGTAAGGTCAACAGTCAACAAGTGGGACCTCATTAAACTAAAAAGTTTCTGTACAGCAAAAGAAACAACGAAAGAAGGGAAGAGAACCCAGAGAGTGGAAGAAAATCTTCATCAGTGACACATCTGACTCAGGTTTAACGTCTAGAATAAGAGACTGGTTTTGTCAAGGGAGAAATGGGAAAAATGGAGATATTTTAAATGGAGAAGACATGGAAGGAGGGCTAGACAGGGAGGGGGAGAGAGGAGATATAAATAATGCCTACCTAGTCTACTCCTCTGATTTTTACTACACAGTCTTAGATTAAATGAATGCAGACAAGTATTGGGGCTACCTGAAGCTACTAAAAATGTCTGTTTTTCCATATTATGCAAATGTTATTTTGGTACTTACTTTCACCAATAACATGATAATTTGGCTCAAGAGGAGCCAGGTTTCATCTTCCTAAACCAGATGGGACAGTCCAGAAAAGAGAAAAATAAAAGTTTCAATGACCTTAGTCTGAATCCTGATCAACATATTTCCTGTCTATAGGCATGTGATATGACCCCCTCCATTCCTTTTGAAAATTATAAATCAGAGTATGGGGGGACACTAGGAAACACAGAAAACTGCTTTGTAATACAAAATTTGCCTGAAATAAACATTAAAAAATTATTTTAAGTTCCTTTTTTGGGATATCCCTACTTAACTTATGAAGTTAAGTCCCCCTTTTGCTAACTTAGGCCTACTCTTACTATATTATCTGGGGAGCCCTTTGCATACCCAAATTTATTAAAGTCATTTAATTTTTCTAAGGTCAAATTACAGTCAAATTGCAAGTTAATTCTTTTTTGGGGGGGTCTTTTTGAGGTAGGGTCTTCTTGTAGCCCCAGCCATCCTGGAACTCACCATGTAGACGAGGCTGGCCTTGAACTCACAGAGATCCTACCTGCTTCTACCCCTCAAGTGCTGAGATTACAGGCATGCACCACCACACCTGGAAAACTGCAAATTAATTTTTATAAAAAGACTGAATTAAAGGAAAGCAAATCGAAATGTTAAGTTTTTATTCAAACTTTATTTACATATTACACAGTAATTAAAGGTACCAGAGTGGGCCAACTGACCTTCTTAAATGTTAAATAACCATACTTTGAGGCCTATTCTAATCTGGTCAGAAAGGGTTAAAGGGTCAATTTTTTGTCTCTTTTTCTCCAAGGCCAACTAAGTTCCAGGGGACTATGGGATATTTCTCAAAATGTCCTGTAACTGTAATGAGTCACCTGTCTTCTTGTTCAGGGAGTCAATGGAGACCCCACTAGAAGGACTTGAACCGATATCCAGTCTAATGAAATAAATTGGTTTATTGGGGCCAACAGCATGGTCTTAAACACCTAACAGGAAAGTATGACCAAAAATTAAAATGATCAGCATACTTCTTTGGGAGTCCAAATGATTGTACTCTCCAGACATTAGACTTAGAAGATGTTATTTAGACAATTTTTTAGTAATTATTTGTCCCTAATAGTAAAATGGTGTTCATATGTAAGACTTCAAATCTTGACCTAATCAACTCTGCATTACCTACTTGCAGCCAAAAACAAACAAACCCCCACTATTGTTCTTATCTAAAATTAAAGGATGGCTAAAATGTCTTCTCTCTCCTTGTCTAGAAGCCATCTGGGAGGGAACTCACACAGTGAGTCTACCCACTCTTATAGCTATCAAAGTGCCTAGAGAGAAATTCCTGAGTCCAGCCATGAAGCCAAAAGAAAACTGAGAACTCCAATAGATGGATGCTTTTGGAAGCCCTTAAATTCACCCTGTTCTGACTTCCCCTGGTTCCCTGCCTATAATTTGTGCCTAAGTACTCTTGCCTTCCTTGGCCCACTGATATCAATACTCCTCATAATATTCTTATTCCATGCCTTTTAAATTTTTTCAGGACAAAAATCAATGAGATGACCCAACAGTCAGTGAACTGCTCTTAACCTAATTTCTCCAGATCTCCTACCATCACTTGCCTGCCTGAAACCCTTACTTCAGACCAATGTTCCAGTCTTTTGAAACTATGCTTCTTTGCTGATGTCCTGTCCAGCAGGAAGTAGCAAAAGAAAGACCACTATCATCCCTTATCATCAACAAAAGCCTGGAATGTTCAGTTGTTGGCAGACTCTGAAAGTTGTGATGTAGTTTCCAATATTCTAAAACAGAGGGTCTGGGTGCAGCCTGGGCAAGTCCCTTTGTCATTCATTTCTACATCAGTATTCATATAAATATACATGCTATCTGTGCCACAGATAGGGTATATGAACCCTCTTTCTTGTCATTTTGTATTGTTTGGGTCCTATCCCATCTACTCCAATTTGAGCTTCTCAGATTTCATATTTCCAGCATAAGAATATATTCCTATTTAATATGATTAAACAGTGGTCCACAAATTGGTTGAGAAATACAACCATCATGGTTCACTGTTTCTTAAGCTCACTAGGTAAGTTCACATCAGCTACATTAAAGATCATTGTGGGGGAGACTGGAGAGATGTCTTTTCAGTTAAGAATATTTCCTGCTTTTGCAGAGGACCTGGGTTCCAGCCATCCAAATAGTGGCTCATGTTGTATGTAACTCTAGTTCTAGGGGAACTGACACTGTCTTCTGGCTTCCATGGGCACCAAGCATGCACACGTGATACACATACAAACATGCAGGCAAACACTCATACACAAAATAAAACTTAAATATTTAAAATAAAAGATAGAGTGGGAAATAGCACCAGCTCCAGCAGTGTCCTGCACATAAAATGATCTTAGCATATATACTGACCTAATCAGTTCAGTCAGCAGGCACACACCTTTAATCTCAGCACTCAGGAGGCAGAAGCAGGAGGATCTCTGTGAGTTCAAGGCCAGCCTGGTCTACATAGTGAGCTCCAGGACAGCTGGGACTAAAGGGAGACCCTGTCTCAAAAGAACCAAAAAAAAATTTAATGTATGTGTAAAACTTAGTTCTTTTACAGTATCCAATATAGCAAATGTGCGCATCTACTGTACATTAATGAGGGGTGTTTTTGGTCACTGTATTTTGAATTTAAGCATTATCATAATAAGATGATAACTCATATTCTTTTTACTTTTTTTTTTGTTTTTTTCGAGACAGGGTCTCCCTGCAGTCCCAGCTGTCCTGGAACTCACTCTGTAGACCAGGCTGGCCTTGAACTCACAAATATCCGCCTGCCTCTGCCCCCAAGTGCTAGGATTAAAGGCGTGTGCCACCACGCCTGGCAATAATTAATATTCTTAATCATGCTCACTAAATAAAAATCAAATTCTTTATAGACTGCACTGTAATTGTAAAAAAAATGCAGTATGGGGCTGGAGAGATGGCTCAGGGGTTAAGAGCACCGACTGCTCTTGCAGAGGACCTGGGTTCGATCCCCAGCACCCACATGGCGGCTGAGAACTGTCTTTAACTCCAGTTCCAGGGGAATCTGATGCCCTCTTCTGACCTCTGCAGCATTGCACAACCCGGGTGCACAAACCTACATGCAGAGAGTACATTCATACACATAAATTAATTAATTAATTAAAAATGTTTTTAAAAAAGAGTGAGACTATCAGCCAAGCATGGTGGTGCATGCCTTTAATCCCAGCACTTGGGAGGCAGAGGCAGGCAGATCTTTGTGAGTTCCAGAACAGCTAGCTGGGGCTACACAGGGAGACCCTGTGTCTCCAAATTCAACAACAACAACAACCAACAACAACAACAACAACACTAATAACATAAAAACCCCAAACAAACAAAAGAATTAGAGTATCATAGCTTAGTTTGGTGCTACCTTGAACAGAATACTGGAATTTATGTCATTTGAGACTCTGGTGCAAAATTCTCTAATATATATATAATATATATTATATATATATATAGTATATATAATTATATATATGTCATGAGACTCTTTTGGTGCAACAATTCGTCTAATATTAATAACCGATATATATATAGTATATATAATAATATATAATAGTATATATATATACTATATATCGAGGTACAGAGTCATCAATATTTCATGATAGAGTTGAGCTCTGTAGTTTAGCTGGTCCATTTTATAAATAAGCTGTTGTTCCTGCTCTCTCATATTATTTCCTTTTCAGTCAGATATGGATATGTCCAGGATTTAGATGATATGTGAGGTATGCATTGGTTTAGAGTCAGTCCTGACCTAGCATGGCTATGCTTAGAGAAATTTAACTTTATTTATTTGTATTTTACTTTCAACTTTGTTTATTTATTTGTTATTTATTTATTTGAAAGAGGATCTAGGTATATATCCATTTTGGCCTGGAAATCCCTCTGTAACCCAGGCTATTCTTAAACTGATGATCCTCCTACCTTAGCCTGCCAAGTACTAGGATTATAAGTGTACATGCTCAGAGGCAATTCAACTTTGAATAATATACCTCAGTCTCTGCCAGATCTTATCCTTACCTTTTGTTTGTTGTTTGTTTGTGGAACTAGAGATGGGACTTGGGGGCTCACACATACTAGCCAAGTGTTCTACTAAGGAGCTACTTCCCAGGCCTATTATATGCTTTGAGCTCCTATAAAGAATTTTTTTTAATTTTATTTATTTCTGTATGTGTATGAATGTACTGTCTGCATGTATGTCTGTGCACCCATGTTGTGCAATGCCGCGGAGGTCAGAAGAGGGTGTCGGATTCCCCTGGAACTGGAGTTCTCCTGGAATTGGAGTTTCAGACGGTTCTCGGCCGCCATGTGGGTGCTGGGGATCGAACCCAGGTCCTCTGCAAGAGCGGTCGGCGCTCTCAACTGCTAGGCCATCTCTCCAGCCCCTCTATAAAGAATTTTATTATTTTTGCTGTAACATACTGCTCTAGGTTGTTAGGGATGATTGCTAGGTAGACAGCACAACAGAAAAAAAAAAATATGTGTCCAGCAAATGAAGAAATGAAAAAAGATGGGGAGGTTTCTGTATTAGCTGGTCTTTTTGAGACAGAGTCTCCCTATAGCCCCAGCTGGCCTTGAACTCACAAAGATCCGCCTGCCTCCACCTCCCAAGTGCTAGGATTAAAGGGGTGCGCCACCACACCAGGCTTAAAGATGGTTCTTAGCCACTTTGTGGGTGCTGGGAATTGGACCCGGGTTGAGATCAGTATGCTCTCAACAGCTGAGCCATCTCTCCAGATCTCAAACAAACATTTCTTTTGTTAGTATGAGTGTAATCTCAGAGCTGTGATATGGTTCAGAGATACAGGCACTGGTCATCAAACCTGAGTTTGCATCTCAGGACTGACATGATGGAAGGAGTCAATCCATTCCTACAAGTAGTCCCCTGACCTCCACACATACACTGAGGTCCATGGACATCCCCCTGCCCCCTCCACCCACCACACACACACACACTAAATTTTAAAATGAGAAAAAAAAAAAACTTAAAAGAAGTCCAATGTAGTCCTCGATTACGTAGCAAGTTTGAGGCCAGCCTGGGCTACAAGAGACTCTGTCTTAAAAGAAAGATGGGTGGTATTAATTGATCAGGAGGAGGATTTAAGGAGATTTTTCTAGATTGGATGTGGTTGGGAGTAGGAATTAGTCTAGGATTGGATGTTCTAATTAAATCTTACATAGACTGAAACTGGAGTTGTAATTTGTAAGGAAGCGTCAAGCATACCTGTATGCTAACCCACCATCACCCAGCATCCCATCAGAGGGATGTTTGAGCACACACTTAATTTTATATATATATATATATATATTATATAATGTATATATATAATATATATAATATATATTATATATACATGTTATTATATGTATTATATATATAATATAATATAATATATAATATGTATATATTATATATATATGTATATATGATATATATATATTATATATACATATATATACTTATATATATTATATATACATATATATATATATAAGTTCACACAGAAAATCTAGGTGAAGATTATGTGGGAATTCTTTAAACATTTTTCTTTGTTTTTTGCTAATATTCTGGAACTATTATTATGTCAAATAAAAGCTAAAAGAAAAAGCATTTTTCTTTCCTATTTACCAAGTGTTTTTTCCTTTGGGGGTTGAAAACATCCTGAGTGAATTCTGCTTTGATATTTTGTGTGCTCCATTATTGAATTAAATAACTAGTTACATTCATATTTACATCCAACTCTCCTACATCCTGAGGCCAATTTGTGGGTTTCTTTGGTGGTTAAATCTTTGAATGATCCTTTCATTTAGAAAAAAATTGTTATAATTCATTGCTTTTAAAGTGATTTATGAATTATTCCATTTTAACATATATATGATTCACATATTAGATTTGAAAGGAGAGAAAGTATCTGAATATTTTGTCCTTAGGAGAAAAGAGTTGTGAAAATGAATGCTACAGTGAGTAATACTGTGAACACTAAATTCAAGGTTTGCTGTATGTTTGGGTTTTAGTCTTTTAATTATAATTATTTTGTGTTCTATTAGTAAGCACCACAGAAATTGGAATGATGTTGTACAGTAAAATTTGGTTAAAATTTTAATGAATTACTCCTTAATTTTTTTGGGGGGGGTATTTTTGAGACAGGGTCTCCCTTTAGTCCCAGTTGGCTTGGAGCTCACTCTGTAGACCAGGCTGGCCTTGAACTCACAGAGATCCTCCTGCCTCTGCCTCCTGAGTGTGGGGATTAAAGGCGTGCTCCACCACACCCAGCACTAAAGACGGTTTTTTTAGCTGCCATGTGGGTGCTGGGAATCAAACCCCGGTCCTCTGCAAGAGCAGTCAGTGCTCTTAACTGCTGAGCCATCTCTCCAGGTCCAACTCCTTAATTTCTATAATTAATATGATTCCCTCACTAGCACCTCACCATGAACTTAATTTAATCCTAAGGATTGATATTACTAAGGGAGAACCTACTGTTGATCAATAAAGGAAGAGATATAAAGACCCAATGTGTGTAAAAGGCACAATAAATTAATGCTCTGAAAAGAACAAAAGTTATGTCACTTTTCACTAACATTTGTAACATAAGCAAATGACAGCTTGCTGTTCCTCTGTCCTCTATCTTGAATTCCATGAATTCCCAGGCTGCACCTGAACAGCCTGGTTGATGACATCACCAACTGGTAGGTTTCAGTGCTTCTTCCACTTGAGAGAACATGTTATGTTTGTCTTTCTGGGTTACCTCACTCAGGATGATTGTTTACAGTTCCATCATTTACCTGTGAATTTCATAATTTTGTTTTCTTTTTTTTTTTAAGCTAACAAATGTCTACATTGGTTTATTTATGTTCTCTCCCATAATGTTCATATGGGAGGGAAAAATGCAATTTTGAAAGCATCATAATTAAAACAAATGCACACTGACCTTATAAAATAAGATTTTGAATTCCATAATGATACCCTTTTCTTTCAAGACATATTTTGTTTTCTTAACAGCCAAATAATATTCCATTCTGTAAATGTACTGTTATTTAATTGTCCATTCATCAGTTGATGGACATCTAGTTTGTTTATTTCCTGGCTATTTTGAATAGAGTAGCAAAGAACA
Organism: Rhizomys pruinosus; assembly: GCA_009823505.1. NCBI lineage: Eukaryota > Metazoa > Chordata > Mammalia > Rodentia > Spalacidae > Rhizomys > Rhizomys pruinosus. Next base: position 434,450 of record VZQC01013352.1, on the reverse strand, counting down.
TGGATGAGCAAGTATCTCTGTAGTAGGTATAGAGTCCTTTCAGTATATACCCAAGAGTGGTATGGCTTGGTGTTATTATAGATCTATTTCTAGATTATAGAATAATTATAGATCTATTTCTAGAAATCTCCACACTGCTTTCCACAGTGACTGCCCTAGTGTGCACTCCCACCAGCAGTGAATAAGAGTTTCCCTTTCCCCATATCCCTGTCCACACTTGTCCTTTGTATTTGGACCACAGCCATTCTGATTGAAGTAAGATACAGCCTCACAGTGGTTTAAATTTGCATACCTGTGGTGGCTAAGATGTTGAACATTAAAAAAATATTTCAGACCAGGCATGGTGGCACATACCTTTAGTTCAGCACTCAAGAGGCAGAAGCAGATCTCTGTGAGTTCAAGGCCAGCTTGGTCTACAAAACAAGCAAACAAATTAACAAACAAACAAACAAACAAATGCTGCAGCCCAGACAAACAACCAAAAAAAAAATTTCACAACCATTTGTGATTCATCTTTTGAGAACTCCCAGTTCAGTTCCTTGCCTCAATTTTTTTGATGTTCAGTTTTATTAGGTCTTTATATATTCTAGATACTAACCCTCTGTCAGAGGTATAAACTGGTAAAGATTTCTTGCCAGCTGTAGGTTGCCTCTTTACTTGAATGATGGTGTCCTTTGCTATTCAGAAGCTTTTTAATTTCATGAGGTTGTTGGGCTTTGTGGGAATGAAACTTTGTGTATGGCTTGAGGCAAGAACTTATAAGACCTGTCCTGGAAGATCTCCGGTTATCTGATATCTCTGTGGGCATTCAGAGTTATCTGTAGCAGGAAGATTCAGGATATTACAATGATTCTTGCTTCGACCTATCTCTGCAAAGTTCCAGGCCCCTTCCCTTGAGGCATTGAGCAAAATGCCACACCTCTAGTTACCTGTTGCACAAACCGGAGCTCTGCAGCCACCCCCCCCCATTAGAGCCAAGGTTGCTCATCCCTCCCTTCTGCCTGCTCCCCACTTCCTTGCCCAGAGCACAGTAGCCTTCAATATATAGACCTCACTAACAGAAAATAAACAGAGTTCCTATTCTCCCCGGCTCTCTGCGTGTGAGTCCGCTCATTTCCACGGGTGATCTCCTTCGTTTTTTTTTCCCCTCCCCGCTTCTTGCCGGAGCGAAGCCTAGAGACTGTCAGCCTGCAGGCAGGAGACAAGTCCTGGAGCTGAGCCAAGAAGGGAAGAACAGCGTGTGGAATGCGGTCACACGTGACACAAAGACATTCAACAATGACAGGGCTTCATGCTCACACCATAGGAATCCTGTTCCCAAATCCTTTTCCTGTACCATAAGATCTGTCAGATTCAGAGCATTAGCTCTTATGTTATGGTCCTTGATCCATTTGGAGTTGACTTTTGCACATGAAGAAAAATAGGGATCTAATTTCATTTTTTAAGATCTGCAGATAAGGCCAGGCATGGTGGAGCATGCCTTTAATCTTAGCACTCAGGAGGCAGAGGCAGGAGGATCTCTGTGAGTTCAAGGCCAGCCTGGTCTACAGAGTAAATTCCAGGACTATAGCTAGGACTATAGGAAGACCCTGTCTCAAAAAGATCCCCCGCAAAAAATCCCCAGATAAGATTTCTTATTTTCTGAACTGTTTTTAAAATGTCCTCAACTTGTTGGATATTTTTCCAATAGATTCTCCTATTATCAGATATTAAGGATGTTCCACATAATTTCTCAGGGAAATTGAAATTTTGATAATGCTTCATTCAGCTCAACCTCACAGAATGGAGCCAAAATAAATGTCCGGACTGAGAGGAATTAAGGAATTAAAACAGTGCAAATTCTTGAATATTCTGGGGGCACTTTGGTTGTATACTGCATGTGAAATAGTATGAGAGATCTGCACAGGATGGCTCTCTAATTGCAGTGGCAACTGCTGTCAAGTAGAAATACTTATCACGGGGGTTGGAACGGTTAAAAGCACTGGCTGTGAAATAGTATGGGAGATCTGCATAGGATGGCTCTATAACTGTAGTGTCAAAGCAGAAATACTTATCATGGCGGCTGGAGTGGTTAAAAGCACTGGCTGCTCTTACAGAAGATCCAAGCTGAATTCCTAGCATCCACTTAGTGGTTAAGAATTGTCAATAATTCCAGTTCCAGGGGACCCAAAACCCTCGTCTCAACTCTCCAGGTATTGTACAACAGTGGTGCAATTACGTACATGCAGGCAATACAGTCATACACATAAAATAAAAATAAAAAGCAAAATTTACAAAAAATACTTATCACAATGATCAAGTTATTGATAGTTGTAATAACACACTAAAACATGAAAAGGGTGTGTTTCTTCATTAAAACCAATGAATAATGTCTAAATCAAGACCCTAAGTACATTGTAATAAAACAGGAAATCTCCATTCACATTTTCAGAATTTTTTAATTTCTTTTTTAATTTTTGTTTTGTGCTTTTCATACAATATTTCTCAGTCCAATTTGGGCTCATTCTGTTTTCCATGCCCCCCACCCCACCCAAGTTCATGCATTCTGCCATGCATGTCTTGCATCTTTTTCTCAGTCTTTTTAGACATTTTCTATACAGAGCATTATTGTTTTGTGAAGTTAACTGTTTCTGTCAGTTCTTTATCACAGTCCTTTTGTAGTTATTGTTCCCTCCTATTTGTATTGCTCTAAAATATGCATATATATTTCACACATATACAAAACCTATGTCATCTGAAAATAAACTGTATGTTATTTCCAAATCTTACTTTGGGATTCACATTTTCTTTTTTATTTTAATTTTATATTACTCTAAACTATGCATACATACCATCCACCCATATACCAAAATTACAAAGGCTGAAAATAAGTGGTAGATTAATTCTAGAGCCCATTAAGGGATTCACATTTTAAGAGCACAGTTGCTTTGAGATAAAGAGAAATATTAACATTGCTCAGTTTGCTTACAACTAGGTACTTGGTGCTGGCATCCACAAAAGAGGGATACCATTTGCCTTTTGTTTTTCTGGGACTGTGTTACTTCACTTAGCATACTATCTTCTAGTTCCATCCATTTACTTGCAAAGTTCATGATTTCATCTTTCTTTATGGCTGCATAGAACTCCATTGTGTAGATGTACCACATTTTCTTTATCTACTCATCAGTTGAGGGGCACTTGGGTTGGTTCCAGCTCTTCCCTATTGTGAAGAGAGCTGTGCATGTATCTCTGCAATAGGGTGAGTGTTGTAGATATATACCCAGGAGTGGTATGAGTGGGTCAGGTGGTAGGCTCATTTTGAGTCTTTTAAGGGTTCTCCACACTGTTTTCCATAGTGATTGTAGGAGTTTACATTCCCACAAGCAGTGGATGAGTGTTCCCCTTTCTTTACCCACAACCTCTCCAGCATTTGGTATCATTTTTTCAATCTTAGCCAGTCTTATTAGAATGAGATAATATCTTAAAGTGGTTTTAATTTGCATTTTCTTAATTGCTAGCAATTTTGAAGATGTTTATAGACGTTTCTCAGCCATCTTTACTTCCTCAGTTGTGAAGTCTCTGTTCAACTCTTTAGCCCACCACTTCACTGAAACTCTTAATCATTTCTAGAAGTTTTCTGGTGGAATTTTTAGCATCCCTTAGGTATACTATCATATTGTCTGCAAAAAGGAATAGTTTAGCTTCATCTTTTCTGATTAGTACTCCTTTAATTTCCTTCTCTTGTCTTATTGCCCTAGCAAGTGTTTCAAGCACTATGTGGAAGAGGAATGGTGATAAGGGGTAGCCTTGCCAGGTTCCTGCCTTTAAGGGAAATGGTTCCAGTTTTTCTCCATCTAGGATGATGTTGTCAGTGGGTTTGCTATATATGGCTTTGATTGTGTTGAGGAATGTTCCCTTCAGTCCAATTCCTCTAGAACTTTAAACATGAAGGGATGCTGGATCTTGTCAAAGGCTTTTTCTGCATCAATTGAGATAATCATGTGTTTTTTGTCTTTCAGTCCATTTATGTGTTTTACAATATTTATTGATTTACATATGTTGAACCATCCCTGCATCTCTGGTATGAATCTGACTTGAACATGATAGAAGATCTTTTTGATGTGGGTCTGTATGCAATTTGCAAGTGTTTGTTGAGAATTTTTGCCTCTATGTTCATTAAAGAGGTGGGTCTATAATTTTCTTTTTAGGTTGTATCTGTTTTGGTATTGGAGTAATGCTGGCTTCATAGAATGAATTTGGGAGAATTCCCTCTGTTTGTATGCTTCTGAAAAATTTGAGTAATAATGATTGCAAGTCCTCTTTGAATGTTTTATAGAATTCTGCCATGAAACCATCTGGGCCTAGGCTTTTTTTAATTGGGAGGTTTTAGTTATATTTTCAATTTCCTCAAATATTATGAGTCTTGGTAAGTTGCCAATTTCTTCTTGGTTAAGCTTTGTTGATTTCTGATATTTCAGGTATTCCTCCGTTTCTCTTAGGCTTTGAAATTTAGTAGAGTATAGATTTTTGAAGTATTTGCATATGATTGTCTGGATCTTTTCCTGTTGTGATATTTCCCTTTTCAGCACTAACTCTATTAATTTGGAAGTTGCTCTTTTTTTGGTTAACTGGGCTAGAGGTCTGTCTATCTTGTTTATTCTTTCAAAGAATCAACTTTTGGATTCATTGATTTTTTTTTGTATTGTTTTCTTTGTTGCTATTTCATTGACTTCTGCTCTGATTTTTGTTATTTATTCCTGTCTGTTGGGTTTAGGGTTTATTTGTTGTTGTCTCTCAAGTGTTTTTAGCTACAGTGTTAGATTGTTAATTCCTGTTTTTTAATATAGTCACTTAGGGCTATAAATTTCCATCTTAGGACAGTTTTTAAAGTATCCTATAAATTTTGTTCTGTTGTATTGACTTTTTCTTTTAGTTCCAGGGATGCTTTTATCTCTTTATGTCTTCCTTGACCCATTCATTATTCAGGAGTGTGTTGTTTAGTCTTCATGTGTTCCTGTAGATAGTAGGGCTTATTCTGGTGTTGATATTGAGCTTTATTGCACTGTGCTCTGATAGAATTCAATTCATGAAATTATTTCTATCCTTTTGTTTTGTTGAGTTTTTTTCTCTGTCCCAGTATGTGGTCAATTTTGGAAAATGTTCCATGGGGTGCTGAGTAGAAAGTATATTCTCTGCTGTTTGGGTGGAATATTCTGTAGATGTTTGTGAGGTCCATTTGATGTATTGTTCAGTTCAGTTTTATGCTTTTACAGTTGACCTATCGAAAGCACTCAGTGGGGTATTGAAGTCCCCCACTATTAGTGTGGTGGAATTAATCTGTAATCCTGCATAATTGTGTTTATAAAGTTAGGTGCACTGAAGTTTGGTGCATAAATATTTATAATTGTGAAATCTTGATGGTTAATTGTTCCTTTGCTAAGAATGTAATGGCTCTCTTTGTCTTTTCTGATTATTTTTACTCTGAAGTCTATTTTGTCTGATATTAGAATAGCAACTCCTGCTTGGTTTTGTACCATTTGCTTGGAATATTTTTCTCCATCCTTTCACTTTAATTTGGTGTCTGTCCTTGAGGGTGAGATGGGCTTCTTATAGACAGCATATAGATGGATTGTGTTTCCTAATCCATTCTCCCAGTCTATATGTTTTGATTTGGGAGTGTTCTAGTTTCTCTTCAATTGTTGTGACAGAACACTCTGACCAATTCCAACTTGGGGAGGAAGGGGTTTATTTGGCTCACATTTCCTGGGTCACAGTTCATCACTGAGGGAGCCCAGCGTAGGAACTCAGGGCAGGAACCCAGAGTCAGGAGCTGAAGCACTGGCCATGGATGAATGCTGCTTACTGGTTTGCACTCCTGGCCCATGCCCAGCCTGCTTTCTTATACCTGCCCAGGGGTGGCACCACCCATAATGGGCTGGGCTCTCCCACACTGCTCAACAATCAAGACAATACTCCACAGACATGGCCAATGGAGCCAACTCCCCAGTTGAGGCTCCCTCAATCCAGGAGTGTCAAGTTGACACTAAAGCTTTCCAGAACAGGGAGTTAAACCATTATATAGTTATAAACCATTAATAGTTATTATTGAGAGATGTATGTTGCTTCCTTTCATCTTAATTTCTGTTTGCATTCATGCTCTAGGTTTATATTTCCACAGTTATGCTTTTAATAATTTCTTTCTCTAGCTACTTGGGGATAGTTGGTCTTTTCCTCTGTCCTTTGAATTGCTTCAATTGTTTTCTGGAAGGTTAGTTTTCTGGACATGAATTCTTTTATCTTGTTTATGTCATGAAAGATTTTTCTTTCCCCAACTATAATTGACATTTTTGCTGGGTATAATAATCTGGGTTGTTTAGCCCTGGGAATACTTTGGTCCATTTTCTTCTGGCTTTCATAGTTTGCACTGAGAAGTCAGCTGTAATTCTGATGGGTTTCCCCTTTATATGTAACTTGTTTTTCTCTTGTCACTTTCAGTATTTTGTCTTTGTTTTGAGCGTCTATTATCTATGATGTGGTGTGGGGAATTTCTTTTCTAGTCTTGTCTATTTGGTGTTCTATGTGCTTCTTGTATTTGTATGGGTTTGCCTCTTTTCAGTTTGGGGAAATTTTCTTCTATTATTCTTTTGAAGATCTGATCAATACCATTCTCTTGGGATTCTTCTCATTCCTCTATCCCTATGATGTGGAGATTTGGTCTTTTCATAGTGTCCCACATTTCCTAATTGTTCCACTCTTGTGTTTTTTTAAATCCTTCTTAATCTTTACTTGAGCATTCTAGTTTTTCCATGCTGTCTTCCAGGTCTGATATTCTTTTTTTCTGCTTCATCTATTCTGCTACTGAGGCTTTCTCCCATCCTTTCAGGTTGATTGGATGAGTGTTTCATTTCCTTTTTCTTTTTTTAATATATTTTTAAATTTTTTAAAATTTATTTTTGTATGTGTATGAATGTACTGTATGCATGTAGGTTGGTGCACCCATGTCATGCAATGCCATGGAGGTCAGAAGAGGGTGTCAGATTCCCCTGGAACTGGAGTCAAAGATGGTTTTCAGCCACCATGTGGGTGCTGGGGATCGAACCTGGGTCCTCTGCAAGAGCAGTCAGCCCTCTTAACTGCTAGGCCATCTCTCCAGCCCTCATTTCCTTTTTCATTTCATCCTGTGATTCTTTAGTATTTCCACTTCCTTTGGGAACTTGTCATTCTCTTCTTGTAGCTCTTTGCTGTGGTGGGTGGTTTCCTTTTTCATTTCAGTATGGGATCTTTTCAGTGTTTCCATTTCCTGCCTGAGTTTCTCATTCTCTCCCTCTAGTTGTTTCTGGAATTTGTCATTCTTCCCCTCTAGTTCTTTCCATAGTTTGTCTTTCTCCCCCTCTAGTTCTTTCCTGAGTTTTTCATTCTCTCCACTTAGTTCTCTGATTTGTTCTTTATATTCTTTGATTTATTTGAATATGTCTATGATTGTTCTTCTAAGATCTGTGTCCAGGGTTCCTTTCAGGAAGATCTTGTTGTAGGGATCTTCCATAGGACTGATAGAGTTCAATGGAGATTTATTGTGTGGTTTTCCCATGTTGTGATGTTTTTCTTGTGTTTTTGGCATGTAGGTTTGTTTTGTTGCTTGGATTCTGGTATGAATCTTAAATGTTTATATGGAGAATTGGGTGGCCCAGGTATCAACCAGAGTGGCAGGTTCACTGTCTGTTTTGTTACCTTGGGGGGAGGAGGCCTCTGTTTGGGCCCATGTGGTAGTAACCCAGGTGCAGCCTTAGTGGCACTGATCCATGCCTGCATTGAGTCTCAGAGCTCCCCTGCATGCCAGTGGGAACCAAAATGGAGCTGGGGACCCTGCCTACATGCTGGCACACCATGCACTGCTGCACAGCACTGGAACATTTACAGAAATTTTGACAGATCCACGTGCGCGACAAAGGCAGAATGCCTACCTTACACATAGACACAAATACAAAGACAAAAGCACAACAATTGCAAGGCCTTATTGTTCACAAAATATAACCTATAGCTTAATAGTGAGGCATTAATATAATTTGACAAACAGAGCCCTTTTTAAATTGTGACAGAACTTCACAAATCTATTTTGTTAGGCATGGTGGTGCATGCCTTTAATCTCAGCACTTGGGAGGCAGAGGCAGGTGGATCTCTATGAGTTCAAGGCCAGCCTGGTCTATGTATTGAGTTCTAGGCAGCTGGAGCTACAGGAAGACCCTCTCCTAAAAATCCCCCCCCCAAATCTGTAGCAAAACAAAACAAGAAAAACAATGACCAATTAGGTTTGGCTGGTGTAAAAAGAGAGCAGTGATGTGCACTGGGGTCTGGAGATCTCCTTGGTAGGATTACTCCCTGGTAGGAGCCTTGGTTCTCAAAAGCCTGAGATCCACTGCTCTATAGGGTCGGGTCACCCCTCTGTTATTGGATCCAACCCTCATATTAAGATCCTAGGATGGTCAGGCCCCTTATGTAAAATGGGACAGTGTTTGCATATAACTCTGTGCACATCTTCCTGTATACTTTAAATGATCTCTACATGATGTGTAATAAATACCTAGTGTAATGTAAATGCTTCATTAAGTAGTCATACTGTAAGGTTCAGAGAATGGTGGGAAGAATAAAGTCTGCTCCTATTTAGTATAGATACAATTTTAAAACAAATTCAGTGCCTGACTGAATATGTGGTTATGAAGTCAGGGATACAGCGAACCAACTATACTTCTGAAATGTCACATCCATTAATCTGTCCTCAGATTAATGTGGGCCTGTTTTATTCCTCCATTGCAGTGAATTTAATTTTCAATTGCCAGTCCCTTATTTGGCAAAATGAAAAATGAAATTCCTAGTTCAACATTCAAGTCGTTCCCCACAAGGAGCTATCTCACGCTATCTCTCTACTCGGCCTACAACCACAAGCCATTTCCCATTTAGCTGCAACGCTGGCTGTTCTAGGAATCACTGCATCTTTTCCCTTCCAACTTTGATAACATTGCCCATTTCCTGAGAACGTCTCTCCCTCCTGTCTCTTTCTCTTTCTTTAATCAGTCTCCTTTAGAAGACCAGGCAACCTAGGAAGCTCTGTGGATGTCCTGTTGGAACGTCATGACCTTCTTCTGAATCCCACAGCATTCCAGTAGGACACTAATATGGGGCTTGTTTCTTGTTTTATGACATGTTACATCCATTTACTATAGGTAATTTTGGTTTGATGTTTGCCTACCCCAAAACGAGCTCTCAAAATATTTGAGTCAAAATAGATAATCCAAGAAAGAAGTCACTGTAGCCTCATCTTGGGATAAAACTGCACATCGTCTATATCAAAGCATGCTGGTTATTTAGCATTTGTTTGTCTGTCTTCCCCAAACCCATTGCTTTATGTTGTGCTCTGCAGTGCTGTGGCTGGTAGCTGAGGATTCAACACATACCTTCCAGGACTTTTCTTTCAAACTGGCTTCTAGCTAGATTCTTTTCCCCCCTTTTCCTCTCCTCCTCTCCCCTTTCCCCTCCCCTCATTCTCCCCTCTTCTCTCTCCCACTCCTCCCTCTTTCTCCCCCNAAAAAACACGATGCTCATAATAAATCTTTTAATTTTATGTGTATGAGTGTATTAGCTGCATGTATGTAAGTGCATCAGTGTTATGCAGTGCCCATGGGGTACAGAAGAGGGCATCATATCCTCTGTACCTGGAGTTAAGGACTGTTAGGCACCATGTGGGTATGAGAATTGAACCCAGGTCCTTTGCAAGAACATCTAGTGATCTTAACTGCTAAGCTATCTTTCTAGACCAAATAAAACATTTTTTAAGTGGATAATTTAAGAAATTTTCAGAAAGAAAGGCAGGATCAAACAGAAGACATTCATTGTTCATTTAAGTGGAGGTTCCATGAGGATATTTATACAATAAAGGGAGGGAAGAAGAAAACCACAGAGCAATTAAAGACCTCATTTGGGTGACCATGGGAAGGAAAGACCCCAGCGTGGAGCACAAGGGCAAGATTGATAGTTGTTTGGGTTGCCAAGGAGGAACCTTTAAACACTTCCTTAAGGAAAACATCTTTTAGCCAAAAAAAAAAAAATAAGAAAGAAAATCCTCCAACTCAGGTGATATGTGGATGCATATATGTATATATTTATGTATATATATACATATACATATATATATGTATATGTATATATATACATAAATATATACATATATGCATCCACATATCACCTGAGTTGGAGGATTTTCTTTTTTATTTTTATTTTTTGGCTAAAAGATGTTTTCCTTAAGGAAGTGTTTAAAGGTTCCTCCTTGGCAACCCAAACAACTATCAATCTTGCCCTTGTGCTCCACGCTGGGGTCTTTCCTTCCCATGGTCACCCAAATGAGGTCTTTAATTGCTCTGTGGTTTTCTTCTTCCCTCCCTTTATTGTATAAATATCCTCATGGAACCTCCACTTAAATGAACAATGAATGTCTTCTGTTTGATCCTGCCTTTCTTTCTGAAAATTTCTTAAATTATCCACTTAAAAAATGTTTTATTTGGTCTAGAAAGATAGCTTAGCAGTTAAGATCACTAGATGTTCTTGCAAAGGACCTGGGTTCAATTCTCATACCCACATGGTGCCTAACAGTCCTTAACTCCAGGTACAGAGGATATGATGCCCTCTTCTGTACCCCATGGGCACTGCATAACACTGATGCACTTACATACATGCAGCTAATACACTCATACACATAAAATTAAAAGATTTATTATGAGCATCGTGGTTTTTTTTTTTTTTTTTTGTGTGTGTGTGTGTGTGTAGTGTGGGGGCCACAACATATATGTGATGATCAGAAGACAGCTTTTCTGGAGTTGGTTATGTCCTACATACGGGAGGTTCTGGGGATTGAACACAGGTCCTCAGGCTTGCCTTGCAAGTGCCTTTACATGCCAACCCCTATTTTATATTTGTAACCCTTTTTTCTCCTTTCCTCTCACTCAAGTCACCGCTGATAGAACTATCACAACATTTGAGTCTTCTCACTGGCTAATCAGATGTTCTCATCGCCCTTTTGCTAACTCCTCTGTGCTAAGCACTATGGCTCAGCCTTCCTCAAAGAACAAGCTGCTGAATTTGTTCTTTATTGATCTTGTGTGACCCATTTTTAGTTCTGTTAACTTTCTTTACCTGCAAAGTCTGAGTATTTGGATGAAAGCAATATAGCTAAATGTAATGAAAGGCAAATCACTGTACAAAGTAGCCAGTGTTGGCAGAGGGCTAATTCATGCACGCACTGTGTGTCCACACAAAAGAACATTAAATTTTTTAAATTTATTTTTAATCTTCTTATGTATTTTGAGCATACCATCCCCTCCTTTTCCTCATCATCTCTTTTATCTCCCCTCACCACCAGTCCTCTTTGTTCTCAACAATGTCACTTTTCCTTTCATTTACTAAATACATATGTGATTTTATATGGGTCCATGAGATCCAGGAACTACAGTGAGAGAAAGCCTGCATGTGTCTTTCTCAGACTGGCTTACCTAGCTCAATATGACTGCCTCCAGTTGTATTCATTTTTCTGCCAATGACATGGGTTCATTTTTTTTAGCAACTTGCTTCTTAAGGAGAGAGCCTGAGCTGTTAGCTAGGAATTGGCTTTAATTCACCTATACTGAATTTTGTGTTAGAATGGGCAGGATAGGAGCACTGTAACTATGACAAAATAGCAGGAGGAACTGAATTCTCTTCACTCTAGTGTCATAAATGGGATTTTTTTTTCCAAAAGCATGTCAGTAGAGCACTAGGAAACAGGAGAGTATGCTTACATCATTGAAAATTTCTGTGCAGCTGGAGCTATGTTATCAAAAGCCATTGACTTCCAATACCAGCTGCTGGCAGACTCCAGCTAATGCTCTTTCTCTTTAGGTAACCGCTACTTTTTTCCTTAAATACTTATTTTCATGTGTACAAATGTTTATGTATGGCTAGTGCCTGCATAGGCCAGAGGAGGGCGTTGGATCCCCTGATACTGGAGTTACAGGTGGTTATGAGATGCTATGTGGGTGCAGGGAATGGAACCCAGGTCTTTTGCAAGAGAAGCAGTTGCTCTTAGTTGCTGAGCCATCTCTCCAGCCCCAGTCCTTGTCTTTTGTCTTAGGAAATCAGAAGCTATAACAATGATCTGTTAGCCAAACTGGGCCACTCAATATGCACATTTACCATAAAGTCTCATAATTCTAAATTAGAATAAAAAGGAAATAAAATTTATAAAGCAGTAGCTAGCTCTATCTGCCCACATAGTTAAGAAATATGGCTTGCTGTTTATTCTTTATGTTTTAAGGTAAAATGTTTTATGATCTGTGAGTACTCCTTGGCATCATATTTTACCCTTTCTAAAATGAACATTTAGGGGTATTTTGTACCTTGTGCAAAATATTTTTAAGCAAATGGCAGATTATTTTTGCTTCTGTGGACTTCCCTGGCAGGAAGCAGAGCTTCTGAAATCTCCTATGTCTGCTGAGTGGTTCTGCACATGCTGCCTGGTGATCACCTTCGGGCTTTTTGCAGCTTCACTGGGTTCCAGAACACTTCTGGGCTTCATGCCGGTTGTTAAAGGGACCTTGGAGTAAACTAGATCTTTCGTCCACACCGTATACTTGGATAACTCTGCTGTCAAAGCAGAGAGGGAGAAGACAGTAGATCTTTCGTCCATACCGTATACTTGGATAACTGTGCTGTCAAAGCAGAGAGGGAGAAGACCCTCCAATTGCCTGCTTCTGAAGTGAGTTTCAGCCTATCCACTCCACAGAACAGTGCTGAAATAGTCCCATTTCAGAAAGACAAAATTGAGGTTCAGAGAGAGTATGAATCCTGTATGACCCTTTAGCTTCCAGTAGCATTGCCAGACCTTAAAAGCAGGTTTTTGAAGCCTTCTTCTATACCCCGCCGCTTCAGTCTTGATTAAGCTGTATTCATTTGCATGGTGGTTCATAATGCTCAATATCAAATCTTGTCTAGCTCAGCATTCTAATGTTTATGATTGGCAAACAACAACAAACTACTAATGAAGCTGTAGCCTTTAATCTTTCTGACAACAAACAGGAGCAGCACACTGCTAATTAGATACTAATAACCAGGAAGAATTGGGTGAAATTTCTTCCCAGGAGGTAGCTCTGAGTTAGGAAGTATTTCCTCCTTTTTCTCTACTTTCAGGAGAACTTGACAGAAACTTTTATTCTTCCTTTGAGTTAGCTAGTTAGGATTTTTGCTTGTGTGCTGAGGGAGATGGATGAGAATTTATGCAACGGAGCTTGAGAAGATGTACAGTAAGAAAGTAAAACAAGAACTAAAATTACCATTATTTAGGACCCCCTCCCCAAATCTAACAACAACAGCAAATCTTAAAGAGGGTAAGAATTTAAAGTTATGACATTTAGAAAATGAAAAATATTAGGCTTAAGGTCTAATGAAAATAAAATTAAAGACCTAAAGACAGCGACACAGGGTCAAAGTTTAGCTCCTAATTCTATTCGTACATCTAAAGAGATGGAGGCCTAATGGTATTTAAGTGCAGGAGCTTCTGGGTGAGGGCTTCCTATTAGCAGAATCTCACCCAGCCCTTTCTCAGGATCCCAATAAAATAACTTGCCAAAGGCCTTAGAGAAATGGAGAGATGAAGTAAGAGTGACAAATATAGTATGCGATGTTAGTATATGTTGATTTTGTTGAACTGCCAGGCAGGGTGCGGTGAGGTAGGTGCTCTCATGGAAGGTCAGGATTTCCCAGGAGTGGTTAAGGTGCTATGGCACATGAAACCTGTGGTGGAATCCTGATTTACACATTTTATCTCTAAGTCCTGGAGAGTAAGTTAGGTCTCAGTTTCTTCTTGTAAAATAGATATGATGCTTCTTGGGGTTATGGCACAGATTAAATGAAAAGATGCCTAAGTTAGTGCTTAGACTTGGTACTTGGAGACACGAGGCAGATGCTTTTAAAAAATATTTTTGTGTGTTTGCCTGCACGTAGTGTTGGAGGCCAGAAGAGGGCATTGGATCCCCTGAAACTAGAGTTGAAGGTTAGGGAGTTACAGTGGTTGTTAGTAACCATGTGGGTGCTGGGAACTGAACCCAGGTCGTCTGCAGAGCAGCCAGTGCTAATAACCTCTGAGCCATCTCTTCCGCCCCAGCAGGTGCCTGTTGAATGTGTGGTTATGATCATCCAGCACATGTCAAGCCAACAAGAACTCATCCCATGCCTTTCTTTTTTTAGTTGACAAACACCCAATTATGGTGTGACCCCTCCCCATGCAGATTGTCTGGGAGACCTCAGAAACAACCGGAAGCAGTCTGGGAGAAGTTAAATTTTAGGTGAGTGGGACTGGGGACAATTGCTTAAAAACCCAGATTTCTTAAAGAAACTGACCACTGGCCATTCCCCTCTCCCTGTTCATGTCTAAGGTCTAGCAGCAGCTCTCCTGACAACCTGCAAGGACACAGGCCTCCCTCAGCCCAAAATTTGTCTATACAGGGAGAAAAAAAAGCTCTATGACAGCTGAAATGCAAATTCACTGGACACTGCCTGCCTCATAGGAACCGCCCGCCCCAGGCAGAGACTATTGAGAATCCCTGGAAGATTCCTCCTCTAAACATTTTGCCCAGAAAGAATTGGCTGTGGAACCTGGAGTCTGTTCCCTAGGCTTTTGGCTCCCGCAAGCTCCATAGGTTAATTATGATTCACGTTAATGGCCATCAAAGGCGAAAACCACTAATTAAAGAGTCTTCTTTGATCTGAGGGCGTCTTGACCCTGGACAATGGCAGCCCTAGATTAAGTACTTCCGCAGAGTTGAACCCGCGGAGGGCGACGTGGTATCCAGTTAACCTAAGTGGAGGTCTGGGCCAGACATTTTAAATTATCTAGGCACTCCGCGGATTTTAAGAACGTGTGCGCTGTGATGGCGCTGAACCGCTGACTGCAAGAAGCTAACAAGGGCCCAAGCACTGCGTTTTTGTTGTTGTTGTTTTGTTGTTGTTGTTTTAACTGGGAGGTGAACTGGGGAAATAAAAATGTTAAATGCCCCCACACACGGGCTCTCCCCCTTTTCCCATATTTTTCTCTTCGATTAGTTTTGGGGTGGTTCTCTATTTTTAGCTGGCACTCTTGTGGAATTTACAATTATTACAATTTACGAGTGTAGTGACAGGGACAGATCGCAGACGCAGACGTAGAGGGTTTGGGGCAGCATGCCTCCCCAGACCTGAGCCCCACGACCCCTTTTTCCTCCAGGTAAGATGCCCCTTCCGTCATCCAAAGCAAGCGCCCTCTTGCAGGCAGCGGAGAATCAATCTAGTCTCTGGTCAAACTTAGCCTGGAGCTTAGCAGTCTTAACTAGGTGGAGCCACGCGGGCTAGTCCTGGCCGTCGCCCAGATACCCCAGCCCAGCCTGGACCCCCATCCCCACCCCTACCCCCAGTCTCGCTTCCTCTGCGGTTCACCCTCCACCCGGAGGATGCTCCGGTCCTGCTGCAGGCGCGCGGGCCAGCCACACCGCGCCAGCTGAGTGTTCAGCTTTTTTAAATTATTATTATTTAGTCTCGGGGGAGGGGGGCGCTCTCAGAAAGCCTCAACAATTCGGTGTGCGAATCCAAGTTGGCATCTTGGGACCCCGACATCAGGGAAACATTTGACCCAATTCCTGCTTTCCCGGCGGACGTTGGGGCCTCGTGGCGCTTGGGATGGCAGTTGGAAGGCTCAACGGCCGCTGGCTCCTCGGAGCGTGCGGGGCTTTGGAGTTCGGATCGCCAGCGCGGGGAGACTCTACGCACAGGGACTCTCCCGCGTGCCTCCTGGAAGCACCGGGACGCTGCGTATCCAAGGCGACAGGGAGATCCTTTCGGTTGGAATCCGCCAGCATTCGGCGCACCCACTTGGCACCCAATGCAAACTCTTTAGTGAGCCGAGGTCTCCCAGGTGTCATCCCTTTAGACCTAGTCTCGCAAAGAAATCTCGCTTCAGAGATTTCTACCTCGAAAGTTCCAGGAAGGAGCCCATTCTGGACAGGTGCAGGGCCTTTTGGGTTTGGTCCGCTCCTCGATGTAAAAGCCCTTGGGTCTTGAGAGCAAAGCGAAGAGAAGGAGGTCACGGTGCAGAATGCCCACGCCCAATCAGTGTTCTCGGGGCCTGTGACTGCGTTCGGCCCGCCCTTTAAAAGGCTTTAAGGGCCGCTGCTAAGTCTGTGTTCCGCGGCACTGCACGCTGCCCTGCGCCCTAGCATCATTTCAAGCGCGCTAGCTAACCTCGCCAGCTCGTCCCCGAGCTAGTATCACTTGTCCTCTTGGTCAGCAGCCATTATTAGCTGCTCGGCCCCTCAGCACGACTGGCTTCTCTCACCTGTGGCCTTTTGCATTCTCCCTCCCCGGCAGCACTTCCTGGCGGGGCCACAGGGGAGCAGCGCTGCAGCGCCGCTGTCTGGGAAGCTCACCTTGCACAGCCCAGAAGCAGTAGGCTTGCAGGCAGAACTCATTGTTCCTAGCAAGATGAAGACCTCTATGCTGGAAGCCGTGTCCCTTCTCCTGGAGAAGCTGCTCCTCATCTCCAATGTCAAGCTCTTCACCTTGTGCCCCCCGGAAGAAGGCACAGAGAGGAACCGGCCCAATGACACAAACTCTTTCATCCGCGGTGACGTGCTGGAGGTATCCCGGACACACTTTACCCACTATGGCATCTACCTGGGGGACAACCGTGTCGCCCATCTAATGCCTGACATACTGCTGGCCCTAACCAACGACAAGGAGCGCACTCAGAAGGTGGTCTCCAACAAACGTCTACTCCCGGGTGTCGTTTGCAAGTTGGCCAGCATCCGCGTGGACACTGTAGAGGACTTCGCTTATGGAGCAGACATCCTTGTCAATCATCTGGACCAGACTCTCAAGAAGAAGGCACTGCTCAATGAGGAAGTGGCACTCAGGGCTGAGAAGCAATTGGGTCTGACCTCCTACAGCCTACTGTGGAACAACTGCGAGCACTTTGTGACCTACTGCAGATATGGCACTCCCGTCAGTCCGCAAGCTGACAAGGTAGGACCCCAGACTCCAGTAGGAGGTAGGGTGGGTGGAGAGTCAGCCCCTCCTTTCTCCTCATCCTCAGCAGGGATCATGGATGCTTCCTGCATCACGGCATTCTTAAGAATTCTAGATTCAATAAGAAAAGCTTTGGCGTTTCTAAGGAAGACCAGATAAACAATTGGCTATGTACCTTGCAGCATATCTAGAAAAGTGCAATAAGAAGGGTGTGGCCACAAGGACCGCTTCCAGAGATTCCAAAGGCTCCCTGGTTAGTGCAGAAGTCATCTGTGTCTGCCCACGTAGTTCAAATGACAAGGGCAAGTGACTGAGGTACTTTGCACTCTCCCCAAGAATTGCAACTGTCTGGAAGGTGTTCGGTTTTCTCCTCTGTAAACTGCATACAGTGAATTCTCTTTGTTTAAAACACTCAATTTCTGGTAGGACCTCCATAGTGGACCCCCAATTTCTGTGTTTGATTAAGAAAGATATTTTCCTTGTTGTGAATTCTTTCCTGGGTCCATTTAATAGCATCCAACGTCCTCATTCATTGTTAAGCACCTCCTATTCATTGGCTCCAAAAGTAAGTTCCCCAGAGATCAAAACAAATCATTTTCAAGAGGATCCCTTAAATTTTGTAAGGTAATTTTTATGGCAACTTTAAAAAAAGTATTAGAATTTGATTCTTAAATAAACAAACAAATCCAAAGAGAAACACAGATTCTTTTCAATAAAAACTACCTGTAGAAGGTAGTCTCTATTCTAAGCCTACAACTTCATCTGGGATTGGAAGCTTCTCAGTTTTGCCTTAATTCTTCAGGAAGTACTGTTAACATTTATTTACTCTTCTAAATGGAAACCCTAGCAACTACACAATAACCTCTGGTGTTATTCCTCTTTCCCTTTTCCTTTCCTTCTTCCTTTTCTTTACTTTTCTCTCTCTCTCTCTCTCTCTCTCTGACCAAAAGAATGTGAGTCCATATAGCCAGACTCTGCCACACCTTAGATTTTTAAAAAAATATTGATCTAAATAAGGTTTGGTATCTTTTTAAAATTTTATTTATTCATTTACTTGTGTGTATGAATGTACTGTGTGCATGTAGGTTTGTGCACCCATGTCGTGCAATGCCGCGGAGGTCAGAAGAGGGTATCAAATTCCCCTGGAACTGGAGTTAAAGATGGTTCTCAGCCGCCATGTGGGTGCTGGGGATCGAACCCAGATCCTCTGCAAGAGCAGTCGGTGCTCTTAACCGCTAGGCCATCTCTCCAGCCCCGACAACTTAGATTTTAATCAAAGCTACTCGATTAAGTTTTCGACCAATATGAGATTTTTCTTTTTTTTGCCTTAACAGTAGAGCATGGGAGTATTCTGCTTTTATATGTTGATATATGGAACTCCTTGTAGGTTTTTAATCAAACTAGAATAGACTTACTCTATGAATTCTTCTCTATGGAAAATAAAAATACAATTGTAATACTGTGCAATGATTTAAGAATTCCAGCTCCAGTTCAGGCTTGCTTAGAAATGAACTTCCCCACATTAACAAACACTGGCTCCAAGAATGAACAAAAGGCGAAACATTAGACTCATTTAAGAAACAAGCAGATCATTTCTCCAAGGAAAAATAGATTTTTTTCTATCCAAGTTAGGAGTTACCTTTTCATGGAACACATGTACCACTGTGTTTACATATTTTTTACGGAAAAAGTTACATTTTTTTTAAAAAATTAGCAAAATATTAATCCTCATAAAGAACTAGTTGGGTAGTTCCTAAACTTTAGAACCTTAGTCAAGTTACAGTAGTGGAGAAATGTTTTCATTACTGTTTCTGCCTCTGGAAACTCTTTTTGTTTTGGCTTAGAATGGCTTGACAGAAACTCTAGCCCCTGACTAGATTTCCTGAGGAAAAGAAATCTTTATCCAAAATTTTCCAATTCTAAGACTATTGTTTTTAAAGATGGTCATTAGTATTAAGAGGTCTCTACTTTAATGAAACATAAGAGACTGTTTGATTCTGGATCTGATTGTTGAGGTCTTCATCTTTGAGACTGTCATCTTATAT
Source organism: Rhizomys pruinosus (assembly GCA_009823505.1). Taxonomy (NCBI): domain Eukaryota; kingdom Metazoa; phylum Chordata; class Mammalia; order Rodentia; family Spalacidae; genus Rhizomys; species Rhizomys pruinosus. The sequence continues at coordinate 415,353 of VZQC01013352.1, read as the reverse complement.
CAGCAACTCAAAGGCATCTCTTCCTTAAACCCCAGTTTATAACAGCTCTCCAGAGCACTTTCCCTCAGGGAAACACTGCTGTTAGAATGCACTAGAGGGCCGGTGAGATGACTCAGCGGGTAAAGTGCTTGCTGCACAAACTGGATGACCTAGGAACCCCATGGTAGAAGGAAAGAACCAACTCCTTTTAAGTTGTGCTCTGAACCACCGCACATGCTGTGACACTCGTACACCACACACACACACACACACACACACACACACACACACACACACACAGAGTAAAATAAGTTTTTAAAAAAGAAAGATTAGAGGACTGGATAGGTAGCTCAGTGGTTAAGAACACTGGCTGTTCCTGAAAACCAGGTTCACTTCACTAATGGTATGGGGGGGGGCAAGGTCAGTGTTTTCACTGGTATAACCACTACTTAGTTGCCCAAACTCCAATAAAATCTCACCAACTTGTGGTCATGTAAACAGCCCTAATTAAACTCCAAGTCACACACAAGAAAGACAGGAGAATAGGGGGCTTTGGGGGAAGCTGAAGGGGTACAGGGGGAGGACTAAGAGTAAGGCAAGGTATACTATGTAAATGCATTATAGGGCGTGGTAGCACATGCCTTTAATCCCAGCACTCAGGAGGCAGAGGCAGGTGGATCTCAAGGCCAGCCTGGTCTACAGAACCAGCTCCAGCCGAGCTGGGACTAGAGGGAGACCCTGTCTCAAAAATAACAAAAAAAGAGAAAGAAAATGCATTATATACATGTATTATGTACATGAAATTGTCAAATAATGCATTTTTTTTAAAAAGAAAAACTTTGATTAAGGGGAACAAAATGCATTATCACAAAAAAGTAAAAGACTCTTTTCGAGTGCATTTTAAAAGTTTATTTGATTAGTTAATTTTTAATGTGTTTATTTATTTATTTATTTATTTATTTATTTATTTATTTATTTTTTCTTCTTGAAACAGGGTCTCCCTGTAGCCTGATTTGCCCTGGAACTGGATATGTAGACCAGGCTGGCCTTGAACTCACAGAAATCTGCTTGCCTCTGCCTCTCAAGTGTTGGGACTTGTTTATTTTATGTGTATGAGAGTTTTGTATACATGTATATAAATGCTCACATGTTGTACAATGCCTTCAGAGGTCAGAAGAGGGCATCACATCAGATCCCCTAGAACTGGAGTTCAGGATAATTGTTAACCACCATGTTTGTGTTGGAAACTGAAACTGGGTCCTTTATAAGAGCAGCAAGTGCCCTTAACCACTGAGCCATCTCTCCAGCTCAAGATAATGCTCTTAAAAAAATCCAGAAATAGGGACTGGAGAGATAGCCTAGCAGTTAAGAGCACCGACGCTCTTGCAGAGGACCCGGGTTCGATCCCCAGCACCCACATGGCGGCTAAGAACCGTCTGTAACTCCAATTCCAGGAGAACTCCAGTTCCAGGGGAATCCGACACCCTCTTCTGACCTCCGCGGCATTGCACCACACGGGTGCACAGACCTGCATGCAGACAGTACATTCATACACATACAAAGATAAATAATAAAAAAAATCCAGAAATAATAAAATTAATAAATTTTTATACTGTTATTGAGCATCATAAATTCATAACTTACAAGTCCCTTGGTCTTTGACTACCACTACTATTTTTTATGTTTTTTCTATTATGCATCTCTTGCTGACTTTCAATTGCCAAACTGAATGCAAATGTCTCTTTTCTGGTTGTTCTGTGCTTACCAAAGTGAACTTCTTGATACCTACTAGAAATTTTAGACAGGGTCTCATGTTGCTTAGGCTATCTTCAAACTTCCTGTGTAGCTGAGGATGGCCTTGAACTTCTGATCCTATTTCCACCCCTTGAGTGCTGGGATTACAGGTGTCTAGCACAGTATTTGCTTTATGCAGTGCTGGGGCATTGCCTGCATGCTGGGCAAGCAACACACTCTACCAACTGAACTGTATCTCTAGCCCTAGAAATTTCCCATTTTTGAGCTGCTTTAGAGATCCTCCTGGGCTGATGGTCAAGTGGGCAAAAAAGAGACATTATATATGAAGTGTTTCTTGAGGAAATGCACTGTGTCTCTTTGTGTGTGTAGGGGGACACAATGATTCTGTTTGCCTGAATTAAATTATTAGAAAGAAGCTGAAATGAGCATGACCACATGAAGACAACTTGTTCTTTTGCCTTAACAGAAGTCTTCTGGTCTTTAAAAAAACAACAACCCTGTTTTTATCGTCCTGAAAGCTTTTTCCACGTGCCCATGCATGTGGGTGCTCACATGTGTATATGACAGGGTCTCTTGTCTGCCCTCCAACTCTCTAGATAGGCAAAAATGGTCCTTCTGCCCCACCTCCTAAGTGCTGGGATAGCTGATATAAGCTACCGCATCCTGTTTATACAAGGACTGGGAATTGAACCTAGAGCTTAGTGTAATGCTAGGTAAGCATTCTACCAATGGAGCTACATTTCCACTTCCTTATTCACTTTGATTATCACCCCATTTATGACTGAGCACTTGCTACTCAATCCTTTGTTTTTTAGAAAGAGACAAATCAGATATTTGTGCTATAAAGATACTTTGATGACTAATAGGGTATAATCGTTACAGTACTTTCTATTTACATTGTACACAGAAGAGCACTAACTACTCTTCTACATAAAAGATCTCCTTGGATCTTCCACCTTAGTATGCTATGAAGTAGAGGAAAGTCTAGACAGGTAAGTAGACTGGCTTGAGCTCACACAACCACTAAGAGATGGAACCAAGACAGTTATACATAGGACATCACTTCTGAGTAAACATGTGAGAAGCATATTTAATTTCTCTCCATCTCCACGTGTCACATAATTGATGATGAATTTAGCTGGGGGAAAAGATGTGAGATTGATTCTATGTCTTTAGGTTTTGATAGTTATAAAAAGTTATAAATGGTATCAGCAAGTTTTACAATAGTGAATTAGAAGAATTGAATTTACCAGTAGTAATAGGCTAACTTGTATTTTTAATTCAAGATAGAGAGGCTAGAGAGATGGTTCAGCAGTTAAGAGCGCTGGCTGCTCTTGAAGAGGACCCAGGTTCCATTCTCAGAATCCACATGGCAGCTAACAAATGTCTAAAACTCCAGTTCCAGGGGGATCCAATGACTTCTGACCTCCTTGGGCACTGCAGGATGGGGTACACTTCCACACATGCAGGCAATATACTCATACACATAGAATAAAAAATATTTTAAAAATTCAAGATTAGAAACCTTGTATGTTAATTTTAGAATATACTAATTAATGTTAAGTAATTTAATGCTGTTTTTAACTTTCAATATTGGGTAACTTTTATTTGCTTTTAAATTTTATAGTTTCCTATAAAATTCTCTATAAGTCATTGGGAATGCCTGGTTTTCCTGGCAGACACAAAACAGCTGGGAAATAGCTTAAACTTTTGGTATCTGTGACTATTTTTTAAGCCACCTTTCTTACTACTTTTAACTTTTATTTTCCAGTTTCATGAGATTGTGAAGATAATCATTCGTGATCAGAGAAGTTTTCTTGCTTCAGCTGTGTTGGGATTGGCATCCATCGTCTACACAGGCCTCACATCATATATGACCCTTCCTGCAGTCTGTATCCCATTCTGCCTATGGATGATGTCTGACTAGCCTCCTATCCCCATGTCAATGTATATGTATTTTGTGTGTAAATAGGTTTATATTTTATAGAGCACAAGTCATTATAAGCATTGTTGAGAAAATGTGACCTGAAACACTGTGTTCTGGATAAAAATGTGATTAAGAGTTATGCAAGATGCTTACCATGTAAGCCCAGGAACAAAGGCACTCTGAGTCTTCTCAGGCAAGTCTGTTGCAAAGCACCATGCACATGCACACACTGGGGACATGGCAGCTTGTGACAATGCCCAGCAGTACCAAAAACTAGACCCTAAACTGACAGCCACAGGAGATTATTTGGGCTATTTTTTTCCCTTCTGTAATCAGTCTTCTGTCAGGCCTAAATCTGAAGACTGAAAGACTTGCCAACTGAAATCACTTATACATTTATTCTGCCTACTAAATGATTGATATTAAATTGAAAGAATTTCCCCCCATTCTTATAAAAACATGTTGACAATTAACCAAAAAGAAACCAGAGCTCATATTGTTTTTCTGTAATACATATTATTCCAAGTAAGTCAAAGATATTTTATTTTCAAACCAGTACTGACAAAGTTAAAGCTTAATGAAGAGACAAACTGACCAGAAGGCATAGAAATCTGTTTTTCTGCAGAAATAGCAACAATAAGTATTCAGATTTATATTCAAGCAGTCTGGTTGCTTTTTTTTTTCTTTTTGTATGCCAGTGTGACTACTTTTAAAAATTTGGAGAGGTAAATTGATATAGGATTGGAGTAATCCCAGTATTTATGTATGTGTGTGTCAAATAAATATACAGTTATCTGAAAACACATAGATTGCTAGGAAAATTGTTTTTTGTCATTATTCCTGAAAATCTTCAGAGGTGAACATAAAAACAAGCCCAGTCTGTTTTCCTTGTGCCTTTGAATCTATATGCATATGTCACTGGGTGTTTATCTTTATTAATGTCTTTTATAGCTCTTTAAAGAACTCAGACTTGTTTTATGGTCACTTTTTTCCACTTAATTTCTAAGTATAGTTCATAAGCTTAACAGAAGTGTGCCACAGCAGTCCATAAAGCTAAATAAGTAGAACCAAAGGAGATTACTCTTTGATATGATTTTAGTAATGCTAGGCCTAGGCCTAGAAATCAATTTCACTGAACCCATTATGATATCAATAAAGTTGAAAGGCAGCAGTGTTTAAGATTTTGGCAAAATCACTAAACTCTAAAAATGATGCCATAGGCTAGAGTAGTACTTTAAGTATTGGAACTTTTTTTTTTTTTTTTTTGCATTTTTTGAGACAGGGTCTCCCTTTAATCCCATCTGGCCTGGAGCTCAATATGTAGACCAGGCTGGCCTTGAACTCACAGAGATCCACCTGCCTCTGCCTCCCAAGTGCTGGGATTAAAGGCATGCACCACCACACCCAGCCTAAGTATTGGAACTTTTATTGGAGGTAATACATGCCTATAATTCTAGCACTTAGAGGGCTTAGGCAGCAGATTGAGGGTTTGGAGATAAAGAGTCTCAAAAAACTTTTCTTTGTTATCATAAAACAGCCAAGCATGGTGATGCATGCCTTTAATCCCATGCTTAGGACATGGAGGCAAGAGGATTGGAGTTCAAGACCAGGCTCCACTATGTAGGGAATTGAAGGTCAGTCTGAGCAAGAACCTGAGACCCAATCTCATCAAAGCAAAAAAAAAAAAAATCATAAAACAGTGATTCTTAGGAATATCTCCTGAATTTTCTCACTACAAATTCAGCTGGAGTGTTATGATAGTAGACTTCCTGTTTAACTATTCAAATTAAACATTTAACTATTTAAATGCTTTACATTTCTAAAGCATTAAATGGCAACATCAAAGAATGAAGGTGTTCTATGGGCCTTTTCCCTAAACATAAGTCATCTTAAAGAGTCTGTGCGCTATGAACACTGCTGTGTTCATGGCTTTTCACTTCTCACCTTGTAGCAGTTATTTAACTGAATTAATTTCTTAAAATATAATGACCTCATAAAATAACTTTTTTCAGGCTTTAGTATTGCAGGTAGCAGAAAATATTGTTTGAAATGAAATCTGTGTTCAAAGATAATGATTCCTCCCTAAATTCTTAGAAAGTTCTTAGGGTTGGAATGAACCTAAGTATTCTTGATGCACTTCGTATCAGTAAATCAAGAATCAGTTCATCATTACTATGTATTAAGCATTGGCTATTTATAGTTTCATGTTCTAGAATTGCAATTACTTTTTAGCTAGCTATATAATAGTGTATGCATAGTGCTGTGGACACCCGTAAAAGGGGCAAGTAAGCTTGCCTGAAGGGTCAGAGGTATTTTGTGTGAAGGAGGCAGCACAAGCCCAAAGCTGAGAAAAGGTGAGAGATTATTTTGTCACAGTGGTGCATCTTCTTGGGAAGAGGGAACAGGAAGGAAGGTTTTGCTTGTTAAATGTCCCACAACAACAAAATTGCCCAATTTCTTTAGAAGATGAGAAAGGGTATCTATTTTGTTGCTTCACTTTGATTAGTTGCTTAACAAAGTATGAAGAAACATCTCTTCCTGATGGTAGTTTTGGATGAAAGCCTGGGCCAAATAATTTGTCTCCTAACCTGAGGCAGGCAGATCATGAATTTCTCTGGATTTTATGAGTGAAATTCATCCTTATGACCCAAGATCCTTATATTACGTATTTCTAGTCCATCTTACATAGAGCTAGCCAAATTATATATGACAAAGTTTTTCATTGTTTTTTTTTTTTTTTTTTTTTTTTTTTGTTTTTTTGTCATAGATGAAGGCCAAAAGGACTAGCTTGGTTTGAGATGAGTTAATGGATGTGTCAAGTTTTAGGCTATATTAAGGAATGTGAGAGATATACTATATGGACCTCTTTATTACAGTGTATGGCCTCATAAACATAGGTGTATTAAAGTTCAGTGAGTGACATCTGACTAGAGCTAACTGAAGGCACAGAAAGAGGATTGGGTTTTAAATGATATTACCAAAGTCAGACAGAGTAGGTACTTGAAGGATGGGACAGACTTAGGGCAAGACATTCAGCAGGTACAGAACAGCATGGGCAAATGGATGGAAATGGTCCACAGCATGCATCATGAGTGCAAGGGAATCTGTCAAGTAAATGCAAGTGGTTTAGGAGCCAGAGTGGTGCAAGGGCAGTGAGGAAGCATGGGGAAATGGGCAGCGATGTTGAAGTGGCACAAGTCTTGCGCAGACCAATGGAAATCTGGGTGTAGAAAGGCAGCTTCCAAAATTATGGCAGAAAGATGGGGCTTTGAGAAAGATGGGGTACAGGGACCTGTTAAGAGTTTTAGCTAAGGTTCTGTCAAATAAGGGTCTTGCCAGCGAGATGACTCCAGGATTGAAGGCATCTGCTACTACTAAGCCCAATGACTTGAGTTCAAATAAGGACCTGTAATTGTGAGAACAGGAAGCAAGCATGTCAAGGAAGTGTCAACCAACTGGGGCCACATACTTACATTTGACAGATGAATAGTTCTTGGTAGAGTGTCAGTGAGGATCATGCATTTTTATTCTGATGATTCCTATAAAATAAATTAATTTGATGAACGTATATATGCTGTATACGCCGGATCTTTGCTCTGGGTAGGCATACATTTTTCTAAGGACAAGCAAGTAAGTATGGATTTGTTCTTTAATTTTTTTGGAATCTATTTCTTATTTTTCCATTTTTAAAAATTTTTTATATTGTTAATGTCAAAGATTAAAAACTGTTTTCCAGCAACATCAAGTTATAGCAATGACAAAAGTCTTGCTATGGATGAGAAACATATGGGAAATGTGGCTAGTCTTTGTTTTATGTGATCTGTTTAGGGTTTTAACCAGCCTAGATCCATCACTTAAACTAATTTTATATTGATGTCTGTGCATTTTGAATAAAACTCAATTCTACATGTTGTTTTGTCTTTGAATTTTAAAAACCTAAGAGCAGACCACAAACATTTGTTCTGAGTTTGAAAGCCTGAAGACTATTGCCTCTCTAAGCTAATTTACTATTTCACTATTTGAAAATTTTATGTGGATCTACCTGCAGTCTGATATGACCTGTGATACACCTTCAAACCTACCTTGATTATGAAGGAATAAATAACAAATACAGCCTCCAAAATTAAACACCACTAATGGAGCTATGTTGTGAAGTCTGTAGCCAGCTGTATAATGCTACCAGAGCAACCTATAGCTGTACTCTGGTTACAGTGGGTTGGGAATGCGGTCTGAGTGGTCACAAGTCTCAGGGTCTGTCTTAAAACACACTTAAGGGGGTAGAGATGGATTGATGGTTAAGAGCATTTGCTGTTCTTCCAGAGGACCAGGGTCCGGAACCCACATGGCAGCTCACAACTGCCTGCACACACTTAAGCAAGACTACAGGCTTACTGAGCCAAACCCTTAAATCCCATGTATATTCCACATTTTGTAGATACAGAAAATCAGACATGGAGGTCAAAATCAGGCCTGGAACTTGGCTCTGGATTGCTTTCCCTCACATCAAGTAGTTCCTTGAGGTGTCTCAGAAATTGGGCAAGATTTCCTTCAATGGATATACTCATTTCTTGCACTCCTTTTGGGTACTCTAAGCCTGAATGCATGAGGGTGAACTAGTTAGAATTTTAGTCTTTTACCTTCTGGGTCTAATGAGAAGGAATGACACTTAGCTAGATTTTAAAATATTGATAAGCTTGTTTAAGTGTCAGAGGAGCAGAGCCCAAACATTATTTGCTTTTTGGGTGCCAATGTTAAAGAACATTGTTACCCTAAGTACTGCTTAGATGGCCTAGCTGTAGGTCAACCCAGCCCTAATGTTTATCTTCAAAGACAGGATGTCTGTAGCCCAGAAATCTCTCTTCAGGTCAGCCAATCAAAATCCATAAGATCTAAGAGAGTTGCAGAGTGACCCTTAGACAACCCCTAACTTCATTACAATCTCATTTACACCCTAAAAGACAGACACCCCCAGTAATAATGCAGCTGACAAAAGAGGTAGTGCTCAAAATTTCTCAGAAAATCTCCCCATTCCCAGTTCCTTCTCTTTTCTTAGCCTTTCCTTTCTCATTTCCTTTACCCTTTTCTTAGCCTATCCTTTCTCATTTCCTTTACCCTGTGTATATAATTACCCAACCCCCAAGGGCTGAGAAGTTGACTTAAAAGTTTATTTCTCAGGGCTGGAGAGAGACAGCTCTGCTGTTAAGAGTACTCATTGACTGCTCTTGCAGAGGACCTAGGTTTGGTGGCTAAGAACTGTCCTAATTCCATTTCCATGGGATCCAACACCCTCTTCAGACCTCTGCAGGCTTTGTATGACATGGGTACACTTTACATACATTGCAGAAAATACACTCAGACACATAAAATAAATAACTATTTTAAAAGTTTGTTTCTCTGGCTGGAGAGATGGCCTAATGGTTAAGAGCGCCGACTGTTCTTGCAGAGGACCTGGGTTCGATCCCCAGCACCCACATGGAGGCTGAGAACCGACTTTAACTCCAGTTCCAGGGGAATCCAACGCCCTCTTCTGATCTCCGCGGCATTGCAGGACATGGGTGCACAGACCTACATTCAGGCAGTACATTCATACACATACAAAAAAAAAAATTAAAAAGTTTGTTTCTCACCTCATATTCTTGGTGAAGAATCAAAGTGTCCTATTCTGCTCAGTTGCTGATTGGTATTATTAGCTCTAAAGTTCTGAAGGGGGGGGGAGGTTACTGTTTGAGGGTAAAAATGAGCAACTACTGTTAGATAGCCAGTTACAAATGAGAAGGCTGAGAGCTGGAGAGATGGTTCAGCACTTAAGGGCGCTTGCTGCTCCTGCACAGGATCTGGGTTCTGTTCCCAGCACCCACATCCTGGCTCACACGAACTGGAACTCCAATTCCAGGGGATTCAAAACCCTCTTCTGGCCTTTCTGGGCACCAAGCACAAGTGTAGTACACATACATGTAGGTAATTACACATAACATAAAAAGTGTAGTACACATGCATGTAGGTATTTACACGTAACATAAAAAGTGAAAATGTTGTTTTAAAATGAAAAACCTTGAAGGTCATTGAGAATTAACCCCTCCTTCATAATAAGCTTTGGAACCCCCCCCCCTTCTGGTGTCCTTGGTAACATTAATTTTAAGGACAGAGAAAGTATCACAATGGCTTTCCATAGAACTTGAAACATCTTATTAAAGGGCAGAAGACAGAGGTAACGAGGCTTTGTTGAAGCCTAGAAAGGGAAGGTTTTGCTCCTCTAGAAAAGCGTAGATATTTTATTAGTTTTTTTTTTTTTTTGTGTGTGTGTGTATTTTTGAGACAGGGTCTCCCTGTAGCCTTGGTTGGCCTGGAACTCGCTATGTACACCAGGCTGGCCTTGAACTCACAGAGATCCCCTTGCCTCTGCCTCCTGAGTGCTGGGATTAAAGGCATGCTCCACTACATCCAGCGATTAAAATCATCCAGGCCTTTAATCTCAGCACTCACTCGGGAGGCAAAGGCAGGTGGATCTCTATAAAAGATCAAGGCCAGCCTGGTCTACATAGTGAGTTCCAGGCCAGCTGAGACTACAAGGAGACCCTGTCTCAAAAAAAAAGATTTTTTAAAAAATCTACTGTGTTACATGATTTTTGCTCAAAAGAATGAGTTATACTTCTGGCCCTGGATAGAGATAAGGCTTTCTATTAAAGAGCAAATATATACTATTGTCTCCTCTTTTAGGAGTTAATCCAAAAGGAAAAGAAAAAAGAAGAGTTAATCTAAGTGGGCCTGTCAATCACCTGGGTAGGAAAAGGCCCTCAGGTAAGCTGTTTCAAAGAGTTTAGAAGTTTGTATAAGGCCTGCCTAAATATGCAGGTCCATACACTGGTCTCTCCGACTGTCATCCTTGCTCAGTCCCTGGGAGTGCTTCCTCTGCAAGGCCCCTTTGGTAACTGCCCACTCTCATCCCTTTTTACTCTGTCTCTCTGCTCCACAGTGCTCTATGTATCATATCATCTCAGGTCATCAAATGAGGAGGACAGGATAGGGAGTCAAAGGGAGACAGAGTGAGACCTGTCCATGGACCTGTACTCTGTGGACTCCTAATCTCCATGGTTTAGGCATTTAGGACCTTTTGAGTACCCCCTGCCCCACCCCGTTACATGAAGGGAATTTTAGGCACAAGCACAGTAAACAGAAAGGCATAAGTTCATGACAACATTTATCACAATGGAATCCGTGCTTATGCTTTCCTTTGGGAAGAACTATGACTCTGTCATAGTTCTTCCCAAAGGGAAGAAGGCAGTGTCAGGGAGGGCTTGAATGAATAGGCAGGGCCTGGCATGGTGGCCCATGCCTTTAATCCTCTCAGGGAAAGGACTGTTGCCAATAGAAAAAGCATTGCCTAAACTGTCCCAGAGACTCAAGTGAATATGAGGAATGGGTGATTTTTGGCTAGGTTGTTAAGAGAAATGGAAACATTTTCTTTAAGGACACATGGGGAAATGGGAGGCATGGGAACCAACATAGGAAATGCTTGCTCTTTCCTGTTCCATTTACAATTGCTCTGGTGTTCCAACAACCTTGGCACAGCATCCTCCTACTGATTCTAGATTCTAGTAATGAGTAGTCTTTTTAAAAGTATTTTATTATTTTTATTTTATGTGGCTGCTTGTCTGCCGTGTGACTGGCTCCAGGCTGACTCAAACAGGCTGGACTTTTCTCTTTTCTCCATCTCCCTCCTCTGGGAAGCTATCAAGATTTACAGGTTACCTATCCTGTTGTTTTTCTTTTAAACGCTAATAAAACTGTCAAGTCGGTTTCAAAACTATTTTTAAAAATTTTTATTTATTATTTTTTATGTGCATGAGTGTCCTGTCTGCATGTAGGTTGGTGCACCCGTGTCCTGCAATGCCGCGGAGGTCAGAAGAGGGCGTCGGATTCCCCTGGAACTGGAGTTAAGGACGGTTCTTAGCCACCATGTGGGTGCTGGGAATCGAACCCGGGTCCTCTGCAAGAGAAGTTGGTGCTCTTAACCACTGAGCCATCTTAACCGTTGAGCCATCTCTCCAGCCCCTCAAAACTAATTTTTACCATGACTAAGAACTTGAAAAGAGGTCCTAATTTTTCGGGTGACACTAATGTGGCAGTTTCTTCCCACAGAGCTTCAGCCATTCCCGTTGGCTTGTCTGCCTATTTTTGTTTGTTTCTTTGTTTTTCTTTTCTTTTTTCTTTTTTTTTTTTTCGGTCTTTTTGAGACAGCGTCTCCCTGTGACCCCTGGAACTCACTCGTAGACCAGGCTGGCCTTGAACTCACAAAGATCCACCTGCTTCTGCCTCCCAAGTGCTAGGACTAAAGGCGTGCACCACCACACCTGGCTCTTTCTTTGTTTTTAAAGACAGGGTCTCACTGCATATCCCTGGCTGGCTTGGCATTTACTAAGTCTATATAAACCAGGCGGGCCTTAATTTTCAGAGCTTCAGTTGCCTCTAACTCTAGCATCTGGGATTAAAGGCATGTGCCGCCATGCTGAGCCCTTGCCTACTGATTCCTCAGAGCGTTATCATGACTTCTGCTGCTTTGGATTTCCTGACTCCTTTGTATTTCTTTCAGTTTCTATTCTCCTGGTCTCTGTCTCTTACTTAAAATTGTGAAGGAATTACTGGGGAAATTTGGGGAGTCCCATCTTGTGTGTTAGATGTTACAAGGAAAACTGGTGTCCTCTTTTGTGGTTCTTAGTCTCATTAATAAAAGGAAGCTTAAGAAACAGTTTTATTAAAATTTGGGAGAAAATCAACAGGGCAAGCAAAGTGTAAAACTGGCAGCTCCCTAAAGGAGAGAGAGAGAAGGGAAAGAGAGAATGTCACGCCCTTTGAATCAGATCATAAGGAAGTCAGCAAGTCTGCCCGTGGAATTTAGCAAGTAGCTGTATGGCACAAGTGGGGGCAGTTTATAAAGCTTCAGAAAACAGTGAGAAGGTCTGTTCAGGGAAAGCATAACCCAGGCCAGTATCTGAAGGAAAAGTGTAGAAGGAAAGGAGTAGTTATGGTTTTCTAAGTTAAGAGTCAGAAAGGCAAAGTGGGGAGGCAGCCGGCACTGCACTCCCTGCAAAGGGGTGTAAGCATCTGCAAGAGGGAGGGGCCTCTGAGAAGGAAAATTACCTCATTAAGAGAATAGTTATTGCCTTCACCTCCCCATTACGTGGCTTGGGATGTCATGTCTATATTCAAGACTAAAAATAAAGCTGAAATTCTATTCTTCTTTAAAAATTTTTAATTTATTTAAATTAAAATTTTAGATAGGCGTGTATGCCTGTATGAGTTTATATGCATCATTGTGCATGCAGGTCCCTAAGGAGGCCAGGAGAGGGCAGCAGATAATCTGGACCTGGAGTTACAGGTGGCTGTGAAGTACCCAATGTAGGTGCTGGGAAACAAACTTGGGTCCTCTGGAAGATGGGTAACTGTACTTAACCCCTCTGAGCCAACTCTCCTGTTCCTCTATTCTTGACCAGGAGGAAGTAGCTTTGTCTTAATGAGGGCTCTGCTAAGCCTTAAAGTACCCACTTTTTTTTGTTTGTTGTTTTATTTTTTGAGATGGTCTCCCTGGAGCCCCAGCTGGCCTGGAAATCCCTGTGTAGACCAGGCTGGCCTTAAATTCATGGAGATCCAACTGCCTCTGCCTCCTGAGTGCTAGGATTGAAGGGATGTACCACCATGCCTGGCCCAAAGTTTCCACATTTTAAGAAATGCTTGTATTTATTTATTTCTAAAAAATTTTTAATTAATTTTATTTATTTCTGTATGTGTATGAATGCACTGCCTGCATGCAAGTCTGCGCACCTGTGTCATGCAACACTGCAGAGGTCAGAGGAGGGTCTTGGATTCCCCTGGAGCTGGAGTTCTCCTGGAATTGGAGCTTCAGACGGTTCTCGGCCGCCATGTGGGTGCTGGGGATCGAACCCGGGTCCTCTGCAAGAGCAGTCGGTGCTCTCAACTGCTAGGCTATCTCTCCAGCCCTGTATTTATTTTTATGTGTACATTATGCTTTGCTTTCAAGTCTGTAAGTGAACCACTTGCATGTAATACCCACAGAGGCTAGAAGAGTAAAGTAGTTCCCCTGAACTGGAGTTATGAAGAGTTGTTAGCTACCATGTGGGTGCTGGGAACCAAACCTAGGTTCTCTGCAAGAGCAGTTTTCACTTTTTATATGTTAATTCAAGTCCTAAAGAGATACTTCTTTAGACAAAGTGGAGATCAGGTCTAAAGTCTACATAAGAGTGGCTTCCAAGCCTGCTAATACCTGTCTAACTACCTAACAAAGGGACCTGACCAGGCTGACCAGCCACTTTCATGGTCATGGTAAAATAAAGTTATCTACCCTAACTCCTGGGCCATCGGTGCTTGCAATAGCCTTTTGGTCTAATACTTAGTGCCATTCTTGGGTTAATCAGTTATTTCCAAGTCTCACTAATGTGTGTTCCAAGGCACCATGATCTATCCATAAGGACCTGCTTATAACAGATATTCCTTTAAAGAGGTATGCCTTATTTTAAAATGGGAAGATAATATCTGCTTGTCATTCTGCAACTTGACTGAGATGATATGAAGCCCCAAAGACTTTATGTCCTTTTTAGGACATATGTAATTAAATATTAGATGAAATTTGTGGAAGACAAATGATGAAGACTGGAGGTAAGTTGTTGACAGTAGAGATGATGGGGTTGTCAAGAATGGATGAACTTGTTATGGTAAAAGAGGGTGAAGTGTTTCATACAGAGTTCACATGCAAAACAGCAACCATTTGGGATATCATCTGGAGGCGTGTGTATATGTGTGCATGTGAACATGTGTGCATCTGATGCCCTGGTTTCTCCTTGTCCTTGCTCTCTAATCTTCTATGAGGGCTTCACATCTGTCACTAAACCAGACCTCAACTGGCAAAGCAGCTAGAGAACCAGCCTGCTGGAAAAGGCAGGAAAAACAAAAAACAAAAAACAACAACAACAACAACAACAAAAAAAAAACAAAAAAACGCATCTGAGGGATACTAGGCTCAGGGACTAACCGAGGAGATTTTAGGGGAAATGTGTCTCAGGAGAAGTAGGGTGAACCTGAACTGGGCTTCACAAGCAAGGTAAAGTCTCATGGAAATACATAAAAGAAGGTGGAAATTGAAAATGCTCTTCCAGGTTGGGAACATATTTGAGAGTTACTATACCCTTCAGTGGTAGTTGAGGTTGGGGGTGTGACCATCTGAGGAATCATATGAAGATTTTTTAAAATACATGTATGGAAGAATACAGTCATAAATGAGGGAAGGAAGAGAGATCAAGAGTAGCTCCAGGAGACTGAGGAATAATGGTATAAGATGTTAGAGCAGGAGACATTGTACGGAAGCTAAGGGAGAACCGTGAAGGTAAGAGTATCAGAGCATCCAGTACAGGAAAATCTTCTGTACGCTGAATAGTGTTCACACTGGACTTGAGACTGGAAGTCACATTGATTAATAAGCACTTCCTTGATGCTAGATATGGGGTGTTTAGGAAGTCAAGGGGAAAAGATAGGTTGTGAATTGCAATGTAAGTGGAAAGCAATTTGGACCTCTGAAATAGTTTGTTGGGGAAGTAACAAAATAGAAAAATGCAAAACACTCAGAAATGGAATACGATACTTCACATCTCTTTTTTAATTCCCACATGATATAGAATAAAACACTGAATTTTTCAATTCAAAAATGTAAATCAGGGCCAGGAGCAGGGATAACTCAGAGGATAAGAGCCCTTGCTGCTCTTCTAGAGGACCCAGGCTGGTTCCTAGCACCCATGTCAGGAGGCTTACGACTGCTTGTAACTCAGGTTCCAGAAGATATGATGCCCTTTTTAACCTCCCAGGTACCTGCATGCATGTGACATACACCCACAGACCCACACATCTTCACCCCATACACATGTACACACACTCATACATTCAGGCACAAATCATGAGTTAACGTTTAGAATTCTTATGAGGAGTAAATATTGAGTGATATTAACAGATCTGTCAGAGGCTCAATCAAATCAACAAACATTCCCATTTCAGTCTCTATAAAGTACATACATTCTGAATCAGATTTCTTTGGCCCAGAGGAATTGGGGAGGTATAGAAATAAAAACCATGCTGTATGTATGGAATTGGGCTGACATTTAAAACCTGTTGGGTAAAGTCTTGTATTTCCTCCCTATCATATGGAGATTAAAAACAATACAAGACTTGAGCACAGGCCTTTAATCTTAGAACTCGGGAGGTAGAGGCAGGTAGATCTCTGTGGCATTTCTGATCTGAGCTTAGGTGTGTGCGTGAGCTAACATTCCAGTCAGCATGTTCCAGAGGTACAAGTGAGGGTCATAGGACCGCTCTGTTTGTGCCCATGAGTTGGGATGATGTGATGATACAATAGTCTGGGATTGGCTGCTAGGTGGTGATGTCATACTGCCTATATATTGACATGTTGCATTTGAATAAAGCAGCATTCACATTGGAATTGCACTCTACCATGAGTCCTTGAGCTGTTACTGAAGTGCTTCCAAGCATGTGCTTTCTCCATGGCCTGTTCCACCTTGGAACTGACACCTTGCAACAGATGATCTCTGAGTCCAAGGCCAACCTGGAGTAGTGAGTTCTAGGTCAGCTGGAGTTACAGGACTTCTATTTTTCATGTGTTTATTATAAGACTGATGTCAACTTGGACCTGTCTCAAAAAGACAACAAAGCAAAACAAAACAAAAGAAAACGAGACTCAAGTTCCAGCTCTTCTGGCAATTTTCTGAACAGCATGATCTTATAAATATTCATACTCCCTACAGTCTTCATATTTTATGCATTAAAATATTCATGGAAAAATTTCTGTAAGATTAAAGAAATCTTGGAAGATTAAAGAAACCTAAGTGACTAATAGGTCCTTAAACTGGACAGAGTAAGGGTTTTCTTTCCCTTTGTTTTACTCTGACCCAATACATGTAAAAAAATTTTTTAAAGCACCTTTATCTGATGTCTGGCTGAATAACCTTTCCTTTGAAGAAGACTGTTTTAGTATTCCTGACAAAATCTCCTTGCTATGTTGAGCAACACGATAAGGCCAAATTGCAATATTTATCAGATAAATAGTTATTGTCTGGTAATTGTGGCTCAACTTGCAGTTGCTCAGAGGATCTGCTCATGCAAAAAGGAACACAGAGCTCTTCAGTCTCTACTGCTGGTTCAGACACCTCGTGTGACCAGGTGTCTTGCTGCTGGGTGCAAACCAAAACGGAGCAGCTGCAACAGGCTCACTCAGCATTGAGCTGTCTGTTCTTTTTTTTTTTTTTTTTTGTCTTTTTGAGACAGGGTCTCCCTGTAGTCCCAGCTGTCCTGGAACTCACTCTGTAGACCAGGCTGGCCTTGAACTCACAGAGATCCGCCTGCCTCTGCTTCCCGAGTGCTGGGATTAAAGCCGTGCGCCACCGCGCCCGGCTGAGCTGTCCTTGCCAAGCCTCCCCTGGCCCCCTTCACCACATACATCTCCACCATTGGCACATCACACACAGATGACTGCCAGAGAATTAGTTAATGGCAAATCTTTTCCTATCAGAATTATTCAGGAAAGAAATTTATAAAGACAATAAACTTTTTTTCAATTTATTTTCATTTTATGTGTATGAGTTGTGTCTGCATGTATATAAGCATGCCCATGTTGTACAATACCTGTGGAGGTCAGAAGAGGGCATCGGATCCCCTGGAACTGAGAGTTATGGAGTTGTTAGGTACCAGGTGAGTATTGGGATTTGAACCCTGGTCTTCTTTAAGAAGCCTGTGCTCTTAACTGCTGAGCCATCTCTCCGGCCTCAACAATAAATTTTGGAACAACCATTTCTAAAAGCAAAGGAATTTAAGGCACAAAACAAGAGGGGGAAGAACATCAGAAAGTGAGACTGAAGGAATGGGATAGGGACTTTTATCACCTCAGTGTGCTTGAATGCTGGCTTTCTGCTGAGGGGCACCTTACTGGACTGTCAGGGCAGCTGCTGTTGCCATATGTTCTTCTAGACTTTGTCACATTTCTCTACTTTGCTAGTCATCATTCTCCTGACCACTCTAGACTCATGTATTATGGACACCTGCTCTCAAAAGATTGTATGTGTACTTGTGTTGGTGCTGGGGACAAAATGCAGAGCTAGTGCATACTATACCTCAGCATCCATAAGAAACTTTTGAGAAAACATTCTTTTTGTATTTGTTTTCTATATACCTTAGCTGTAGGATTTCTGGACATTGCGATAGAGAAACACTTTATTTAGAATATAAGTCTCATTATATAATTATATCTATATAATATATCTATATATATATATATATTTGATT
Source organism: Rhizomys pruinosus (assembly GCA_009823505.1). Taxonomy (NCBI): domain Eukaryota; kingdom Metazoa; phylum Chordata; class Mammalia; order Rodentia; family Spalacidae; genus Rhizomys; species Rhizomys pruinosus. Next base: position 397,337 of record VZQC01013352.1, on the reverse strand, counting down.
TTTAAAAACTTATTCATGCCACTAAAAAGTTTGGCTCATACTGTAAAATGGAAACAGATGTGACCACTTGCAAAATCTTTTGTTGCTTTTAATGTGGCAGAAATAAAAATTCAATTAATAATCTTTGTGAGTATATGGTTTCAATGAGTGTGAAATGAAAGAATTATAATCATGGCTTTGCACGGAAGTTTGGAAATTTACCTGCCTAAACCAGTTAACTTGGTGAATTCCTCTTCATGCTTAAATACTATTACTGTAGTATTATTATTATTATTTTATTTTACCTAAAGAAAGATGAGTTAGCTTCCATTCTTGGAAGTTGAATTCTATATAAAAGAGAATTCCATGTGTTTATTATAAGACCGAAGTCAACTTGGACCCGGAAACCCCAGAAGTGCTCAGCCTTGACCGTCATCCTACGCTTTGGGAAAAGGTCACTGTAACCTTGCTTGGTCACTGTAAGAGAGAAATGGCCTGTTTTTTTCAAGCTGTTCATTCTGATACCAACCACAAAGCACACACTTTCCCCTATGCATTTGTGCCCTATTGCCCACACCCTATTGTCTACTTTACCCTTAAGGAGTCTGCCAAAGCAGCCATGTGGTCGCTGGCCTTCTTGCTAGATGCCAGACCTGTACCCTAAACAAAGCCCAAGTTACTTTTCTGTTGGAGTCCTGTTTACTCTCTTGTGCTGGGTCTCCCCTCAATCTTGAACCTAAATTTATCTTCCCATTATAACCGGAATTAGATGCCTCAGCTCTCAACAGCTCTCAACAGCTGGTTCTGCTTGGTGAAATTAGTGTCCTTATCAGAAAAGCAATAGATCCAAGGGTATCATGCCTTCTCTTTTACCCTCTTACCTGAGGGGGATATAAGGAAGGCTGCAAGCCTGGAAGATAGATTCTGCCGAGAATAAAATCTGTCCACATGATATTAAACTTCCATTGTCTGCAGAGCTGTGAGAAAGAAATACTTGCCTCTTAACATCCCATGTTTATGGTATTTTGCCATAGTGATAGGAATACTGAGGAAAAGGGAAAGAAAAGGGCCACTTGCAGGCGACTGCTTCCTGGGCGACATTTGGGACATATGTTTACATCAGGTTCCTCTGTCACAAATGGCATCATCCATGGCTGATAACATCCTTCAGTGCAGATAGACAATGGATGCTTCCCATGTTAGAGGCTCTTTCTGAAACATCTGAATACTAACATCTTTTGATGGTGGATCTTTTGACACAAACAGCATGTTTGACAGTTAGCAACCCCTTTTACAAATGGCTAGCTCAGTGTTTGGTAATATTGTTACTCTGGTTGGGGTGCTGCTGTCAGACAGTAAGAGCTTTCCTTGTCTAAGCAAGGACAGAAATCTCCTGCAATAAGGGGAAAAACCATGTTTGACAACCTAAAGATCATTGTGGAGCTAGAAGGTGGAAACAGGATACATATAACACACAATAGGAAAATGAGAAAAGTATCCTCTGAGAGGTACGAACTTACCTATCCACAATCTTCTCCCTCAGAGCACTGAGAAGTCTGCCCACTCCCCTGAGCTCTAGCTTAGAAAGCTTATCCTTCTCTTTTTTGACATAAGGTCTCACTTCATTTTGTAGGTATGCCTTGCAGATCAGGTTGGCTTAGAACTCATGGGAATCCTCCTGCCTCTGCTTTCCAAATTCTATAATTATAGATGTGGATCCCTACTCCAGGTTTTCTTATTATTTGCTTAAAATCTCTTGCCCAGTAGCTGCCAAGGTCTTCAGATTGCCTTCTCTGTTGTTTTCCCTCAAACTTCAATAAAATATTCCTTCAGTGCCCTTCTGATAACCTTTTTTTTTTTGTCCTTTCGAGACAGGGTCTCCCTATAGTCCCAGCTGTCCTGGAATTCACTCTGTAGACCAGGCTGGCCTTGAACTCTCAAAGGTCCGCCTGCCTCTACCTCCCAAGTGCTAGGATTAAAGGCATGCGCCACCACGCCGGCCCATCTGATAACCTTTTAAAATGATTTTATCTGGGGCTGGAGAGATGGCCTAGCGGTTAAGAGCGACGACCGCTCTTGCAGAGGACCCGGGTTCGATCCCCAGCACCCACATGGTGGCCGAGAACCGTCTGAAACTCCAATTCCAGGAGAACTCCATTTCCAGGGGAATCCGACACCCTCTTCTGACCTCCGCGGCATTGCACGACATGGGTGCACAAACTTGCATGCAGACAGTACATTCATACCCATACAGAAATAATAAAATTAAAAAATGATTTTATCTGGCCAGAGAGATGGCCTAGCAGTTAAGAGCGCTGACCACTCTTGCAGAGGACCCAGGTTCGATCCCCAGCACCCACATGGTGGCTGAGAACCATCTGAAACTCCAATTCCAGGAGAACTCCAGTTCCAGGGGAATCCAATGCTCTCTTCTGACCTCCTTGGCATTGCACTACATGGGTGCACAAACCTACATGCAGGCAGTATACATACAGAAATAAATAAATTTAAAAAATTATGAAAAAATGATTTTATCTATAAGACCAAGAACCTACCAAAGAGACTGTGTCCTCCAGTAACAAGCCAAGTAAGCCAAGTTAAGGCAGCTTCCATGAAAGCTGCATCCAGTTATACTAGATACTCTTCTTATTCAGCTGTGGGAATGACTTTTGGGACACTATCTCAGCTTGTTTATATAAGAAAGCTTACTAGGCCTTGGGATCCTCTTGTAATCTAAACATATAGCTTTAATCACTCAAGACCCTTCCTTGTCCTTGATCCAGAATAGTATGTGTGTGTGTGTGTGTGTGTGTGTGTGTGTGTGTGTGTGTGTTGCAAATATGAAGCACTGAGCTGGATGTGGTGGCACAGGCCTTTAATCCCAGAACTTGGAGGCAGAGGCAGGCAGATCTCTGAGATTTCAAAGCCAGCCTGGTCTATAGAGCTAGTTTCATGATAGCTATGTAGATAGTTATAGGAAGACCCTGCCTCAAAAAAGACTAAATAAATAAATAAATAAATAAATAAATAAATAAATAAAATCACTGTAAACACTGAATATTGGTTGGAATATTGCAAACAACAGGTAAGATGGACTGATGTCTGTTTGTGGTTGCGTGTGCTGGTCTAGGTCAGTAGGTGTCAGAAGGGGCATAATCCTCTGATAAGAAAAGTTCTTTTGGTCCTTTGTCTGTCATGCTGGATAGATGACTTCAATGAAGACAGAGCAAGACCTTTGTTTGTGAGAACAGTTCTGACAGCACAGTTCTCAAAGGAATCCGAAGGAACAAGTCTCAGAACAGATCAGGCCCCCCAAATTCTTGTATGTTGGAGTCAGGCTGTTTTTGTTCAGGCATCTCTGTAATATAACATCATACTGGCTCACTCAGCTGTCCTCTGGTGGGAGGAATAAGGAGTTTATGAGCTGAATGAACTTTGAACATTCCATATTCCACAGTGAACAGTGTCAAAGCGACTTCCTCTTGGGAAGCAATGCCTCTGGTAATGCTCACTGGTGCATCCTCCTAACAGCGGTGTTGGTATCCATATAGATGCATATACAGTTCCCTAAACTAAGAATCTGGTAATTTAGGACTTAGCCTCTAAGGATGTAAAGTATGGTCACATTACATATTACATAATAGACACTGAGAAACTGAGATGCCATGATGGCAACTGGATTATTCTGGCTCCCCATTAACGGGGAGTGGTACACCAATTCCTAAATTCTCCAGTCCCATTAAACTGGCAGGTCTGGGGTACAAATTTAAAAAAGTCAAGACATTAGTCAGAAGGAAATTGGCAGACAACGTCCATGCACTGACTTCTAGATGAGAGAGAGAGAGAGAGAGAGAGAGAGAGAGAGAGAGATCTTCAGCTCCAAGAGCAGAGCCAATAAACTTTAGAGGACTGGAACCATGCACTTTGTACCTTCAGTACCAGATAATCTAGAAAGAAGAGTGAGAGAGGTGGGGGTGGAGGAGCAAAAGATAAAAGCCATATTACAGAGGGTTGAGAGGCCGGGCCCAAGTGCACGTGCGCCTGTGTGTGTGTGTGTGTGTATGTAGGTTGTGAGCATAGAGACTCAAAACCATATTAAACTTAATACATCACTAAACAGACCTATAGCCCAACTGGACATAAATCTTGTGGTCTCTACACCATATCGGTGTTGGAAAAACCCTCTCCTAACTTTGGAAATACACTAAAGCAGTGGTGTAAACTCAGTTTGGAAAAATTCCCACTGAGGTGGCAGCTTGGCAGCTCTAAGGGGTACCTTCTCTGAGTGTCCCACTCTGGGAACCTACGCCAAGTATCGGAGGACTCTAAGAGCTTATCTGTAAAATTCCTCTAGTTAGAGAGTACAAAAAAGACCTTGTAATGAACACACCATCTGACTTGAGAGAGATTCAGTAGCTCGCTGGGAGTGAAATCTAAATGTGCCAGGTTCTAAGGGTCATCAATGGAAAGCTTGCTGATAGCCCTATCTGGGACCAAGAAACAGACCACTTAGAGCATTAACAACACCATTGGCCCACAAACTGCACCCTCTGATTGTGGGGCAATCAACAAATGAAGTGAAATATTACAAGGTTCTGTTCCCACCAGAAGATAGGGTCACATGACAAGCATGGATTTAAAGTCCAAAGGAGTCCAGGACACAAGTATTATGATGCAATCTAATTTTCTTTCCCATGCACGTCAATTCTATTAATCCTAAACCCACACATTAATCTGTCCTGTTCCTAGCCTAACTCCCCAAGACTGCTCACCTACTTGACATTTTCTTAGTCCCAGGGAAGCTATGGATTGTGTCCTAGCTGTGGAGTTCCAAAGAGTCCCTGGTTGGCTTGAGTATGTCTGGAAGCAGAAGGCTGTGACAGCTGTGAGCAGGCAGGTCCAGTCATCCTCTGTGAACTGAAGGTGACAGGCAGCATGTCCGTGTTCTTGCCTGCAGCTCCCTTCTCAGCCAAAGGGTTCCCCAGGAAGGGAGTGTGAGCAAGGTGTTGGGGATCTCCCATGGTGGGATTCCCTAGAGGGGAGTGACAGAGTGAGGTCATTTTGCATTCCCCAGTTTAAGTAGTCTGTAGCTGGGGGAGGAGTGAACTTGGTCCCAGGTGGTAATCTGGGGTTTGTACCTGGGTTCCAGTCTATTGACAGGTGTTTATCTGAGGTTCATGCCCAGGTCCCTGTGGGCAGGTAGGGTCGGGTCTGGTTATCTTGTCTTTTGTGCCAGTACTCTTTCTAGCCCATTAATAAGTGGTGCAAGTTTGGCTTCCAGGTGTTCCCGGGCGAGTGAGCCAGTGGTTATCTGAGCAGGCCTTGGGGGGTGGTCTGGTCTCTAAGCTAAATTAACACTTCTATTCTCTGAAGTTACAGCACTTCAAATCCGCACGTTTTCTAATGCTTCTTAATGCTAAATTACCTCTCATTCCCATAGCTTAATTATGCTCCTAACAGACACCAACCTAGAAAGCTAGAGAAGGAAAAGGAAGACAATTCAACCAGCTGCACTTTTCCCTCTGCAAGTAACATCCAGGGGAGAGGGGGCCAGTGCTTTTGTCTTCTCTTGTTACTGTTGTTGACATTTAATCTGTTAATTAAAAATTAATACCATCCCTCCCTACCTTTTCCCTCTTCTTTCCCCTTCTCTGGCTACAGAGTTCTTTTATAGAGACTTTTTAAGTCAGTCTGACTAAATCAGACAGAGCAGTTCAAAAAGGTATATTGAATTAAAAAATTTTTTCCCATTCTTGTTCTCAATCCTTCATTTTGTACATATTTTTCTTTTTTTCAAAGCCAATTTTTATTGAAGCGTTGTGCATTTCATACATTTCCCAATCAAATCTAGACCCATCCCCCCTTCCTACCTCCCCAACAGAGCTCATGCATTCCGCCAAACATGTTTTTCATCTTTTTCTCAATCTCTTTTAAAATTTTCGATGCAGAAGTTTACTGTTTCAGGCAGAAGTTCACCATCTCAGTCAGTTCTTAGACCCGGTCTTGTTGTTGTTGTTCCTTCCAATTTGCATCACTCCAAAATATGCATATATGCATGCCACATATATATATATCAAGATTATGATGTCATAGGTTTTAGCATCTTGAGCTTATGATTTCTTTAAATTATTATTGTTTTTTTTTTCTTTATTAGGCTGAAAGATATCATGTTTTCCTTAAGGAATTGTTTGAAGCCTCCTCCTTGGCAAGCCCAAACAACCATCAGTCCTGCCCTTGTGTTCCACACTGGGGTTTTCCCTTCCCATGGTCACCAAATGAGGTCCAGTAAGCAACGTGTCCTGTCTTGATCTTCCTGTACTGGTCTCTGTGACACAGCCTGGGTCCTCTGCAAGATCAGTCAGTGCTGGAGCCATCTCTCCAGCTCTGTCTCCTCACTTTTTTTTTTTAATCACCGATCCCTTCTATTTACTTTTTCCCTTTGCAGATGTTTATCTGTTGCTCCGGTGCTTATAACTAATATTATGTCTTGTTTTTTCCATTCCTTTCATTAGTAACTAATATCCTAATATACATTCCTCATTCCTTTATTTGGAAAGTCACTAGTGTTCAAGGAGTGATTGTTTTAAATTGGTGGGCTTATTCATCAGCTGTGAATCAGCTTCTGTAGTTAGTATTCTGCACTAACTGTATCATTCCTTCCCTGTACCATTCCAAGTACTAAGTACTTGGAATGATACAGGGAATTATCCAATGCCTTGAGTATGTGGGCTGAAGGGTTTAACTACTGAGCTATACCCCAGTCCAGCATGGGAAAAAACTATGCCTCAACTTGACTACCACCTAGCCCCACTTAAACATTACAAATACTTCGATTGAAAGAACATGGTATGTGATGGTTAATCTTGATTGTGAACCTGACAAGATTTAGAATTACCAGGGAAACAAACCCCTGGGCACAACTATATCGGATTATTGCTATTAGGTTAATTGAGGTGGGAAGACCCATGCAAAATGTGGATGCTAACATTCCATGAGCTGGGATCCAGGACTGAACAAAAAGAAGAAAGCGAGATGAGCACAAAGCATTCATTGCTCTCTGTTTCTTGACCATGGACACAATGTGACCAGCTACTTCCTGCTCCCACAGCCATGCCTTTACTGTTGTGATAAACTGGCTCCTCTTTAAATGTAAGACAAAATAACCCTTCATTCCTTTAGGTGGTGTTTTTAGGTATTTTGTTATACGAATGAGGCAAGTAACTAATAAAATATAAAATGACCTAATGCCAGATCTGCAAATACCAATGAAGAAAAACAAGAAATACGAATAGTGAAAGCAAGGTAGCTTATCCAATAGCAACTAATTTGACAGTAAAGATTTTCAATGAGAATGAAATGAATGAAATGAATGAAATCACCAAGAAAGAATTCAAAAGAACTAATTTTGACAATGTTCAGCAAAATCAAAGAAGACATGAATAAACTCCTAAATGAATTCAAAGTACAGACAACTAGATGACATAAAACAATATGGATTATGAAAAAGACTGAACATCAAATGGAATGAAGTTGAAAAATTGTGGTGAAATTTTAAAGATACAGAATTCATAAAGAAAAATTAAAAATAGCAGAAAGCCTCACCAGAATAATGGAGACAGAAAACACATATTGAGTGATGAATGAGTCACTGGAAAAAAACCAGATAGGAAATTTTAAATTTCCTAGAATAGAATAAAAATGAAAACAGAACATATAAAGATCTGTGGGACACAATGAAAAGTTCTACAGTAGTTTATAGATGCTTACATTTAATGCTTACATTATTTAATGCTTACATTAAAAAAGTAGGAAAAACAAAAAAAAAAAAAGCCGGCGTGGGTGGCGCACGCCTTTAATCCTAGCACTTGGGAGGCAGAGGCAGGCGGATCTTTGTGAGTTCAAGAAGCCCCGGGTCTACAGAATGAGTTCCAGGACAGCCAGGGCTACAGGGAGACCCTGTCTCAAAAAGACCAAAAAAAAAATAAAAAAAAAAGTAGGGACAGCTCACTGGTGGGTGTTGTGGCACTGGCCTTTAATCCCTGTACCTGGGAGGCAGAGGCTGGGGGATGTCTGTGAGACAGAAATGCACTATGTGGACCAGTATAGCTTTGTTTACTTCAGGAATTCCTAGTTTGTTGGACTGTGTTTGTTCGTTTGTCTGTTTATTTGTTTGTTTGTTTTTAAGACAAACGAACAAACACATTCCAACAAACTAGGAATTCCTGAAGTAAACGACTTACTAATATTCTTCAAATTCTTAGAAAAATAAGAACAGTTAAATCCATAATCAGTAGATAAAAAATCAGGGCAGAAATTAGTGAAATGGAAACATTTAAATGGTCCATAGAACCAAAGAAACAGAGATGGTTCTTTGGATAAATTAACAAGATTAACAATTCCTTAGCCAATGTACCTAAAATGAAGACAGAAGACCCAAATTAATAAAATTGGAGATACAAGGGAGCAATCACAATAGAATTCCCATGATCATCAAGGCACACTTTGAAAACCTATAAATCTATAAATTGGAAATCACAAAAGAATAGGATAAATTTCCAAACATTTATGACCTACAAGAATTTAACCAAGAGAATACATAGAAATTAAATAGATGTATAATGAGTAATAAGATTGAAGCAGAAAGGGAGAAATCCTCACTACTAGAATATCCTACCCCCAGATGGATTCACAGATGAATCACAGACCTTTAAAGAAGACCTAGCACCAAATGTCCTCAAACTATGCATATAATGGAAAGACGATCACTACACTCTTTTACAAAGTCAGTATTATTCTGATGACAAAACTGGTTGAGGATACAAAGAAGAAAAAATCTAAACAAATAAAAATATGAATAGGGGCTGGAAAGATGGTCTAGCAGTTAAGAGCACCAACTGCTCTTGCAGAGGACCCAGGTTCAATGCCCAGCACCCACATGGCGGCTGAGAAATGTCTGTAACTCCAATTCCAGGAGAACTCCAGTTCCAGGGGAATCTGACACCCTCCTCTGACCTCCGAGGCATTGCAGGACAAGGGTGCACAAACCTACATGCAGACAGTACATTCATACACATAAAAATAATGAATAAAAAATTTTTAAAAATATGAATAAAGATGCAAGGAATTTATAGGTCATTTCTACTAATCAACAGAGTTTAACATTCTCAAAATAATATTTGTAAACTGAATTCAATAACACATTAACAAAGATTATTCACAAAAATTCTCCACAAAATACTTGCAAACCACCTACAGACTCACATCAAAAAGGTCATCCATCATGACCAAGCTGGATTTATACCAGAGATGCAGGGATGGTTCAACATACAAAAATCGGGGCTGGAGAGATAGCCTAGCGGTTAAGAGCACCGACGCTCTTGCAGAGGACCCGGGTTCGATCCCCAGCACCCACATGGCGGCTAAGAACCGTCTGTAACTCCAATTCCAGGAGAACTCCAGTTCCAGGGGAATCCAAGACCCTCTTCTGACCTCCGCGGCATTGCACGACACGGGTGCACAGACCTGCATGCAGACAGTACATCATACACAGCTTTACCAAATATCATCAACGAAATAAATAGTAAAAAACAATAGTTAAAAACAATCAATAAAAATCCCAAAAAACATGAATGGACTGACTGAAGACAAAAACCACCTATAATTCAATTGATGCAGAAAAAGCCTCGACAAAATCTGCATTCCTTTCATGCTTAAAGTCCTCAGAGGGGAACTGGAATTGGAGGGATCATTCCTCACAGTAGTAACAAAAGCCATTGTGATGGTTAATCCGGGTTCAACTTATCTGACGGACCAGGAAGGAACAAATAAGAGAAAACGGATCTTTGGATTGGACCCCTCAACCCAGAATGGCCCACCCAAACTGTGGGTGTTCCCTTCTGCCAGCGGCAGTATAAAGGCCATGGCAGAGGGACTGTCCCTTTTTTCCTGCGGCTTCCTCTCTTCACTGGTGAGTTTGTCTTGCTATGTAATCAACCCTTAGGATCCCAGCCATGTACTGAGACGGCCAATCTCTCTGGAATCCACCGGGCCTCACACCAGACTGGGGACTACTGAGACATGCCACCTCTTGGACTGAGACAGTTCCCATGGACTCTCAGCCTCTCCGGTGCGGCATGGCTACTGTTTGCTTACTTGAGCTCTGTACATGTGAGCAAATCAATAAATTGCATATAGCTATATATTCGTCCTTTGGCTTCTGTTTTCTTTAAGAGACCCTGAATAATCATATTTGGTACCCAGGAAGTGGTTCTGAGAAACCAGAATGAAAGGATGAATTTCTTAAAGAGTCTTGGTAGTTCTGGAATGCCAGCTTCCAACCAATGAAGCCTAGGAATTACTGAAGCTCTCCTGGTGGATGAAGAGGAATGATAATCCTGGTGAAGACTATTTGATTAATTATGAAGACTAGATCCATTTGAGCTCACCTAACTCACCTCTTGTGAGAACAAGGAATGTAGTGACTGCTATATATAAAACATTGAGAATTGAAGGAAAATAAGGAAAATAATGATGTTGCCTTGTCGCTCCTAGCAGTCTCTGGATAAAGTGCATAGCAGGAAAATAAGCGACTCATTGATAAAAATACACACTCCAGATTCGAAACAACAGTTTAAAGGTTCCAAGTGTGCATCGAAGAGAGCATCTTCTCTCCAGCAGCCAAAGAGCTAAAGCGGCAGAAAATCCAAGCGGGACCCTTTATTAAACGTTTGGCTGTTTACAATGCAATTTAATTCCCAGCCATGAAGAGTTGTGAGCAGTTTAAATGAGGGAGCATCGGTGGGGAAAGGGTGGAGACTCTGAAACTGTGGGATGGAGATGTGTGGGAGCACACACGATGATGAGGATTTTGAAACCTCGGTTCTGAGGGATTTTACTTTCATTTGAGGAATTAATTTCCCCACATCAGCAGAGAATCCACACCCTGCAATACCCCCCCCCACCCTTGCCTGAAGGAAACTAAGCACCCCATCCCAGTGGGAGCTAATGTCCCTCAGGGCCCAACAATTGTTGCCTCTACACCTATAACCAGATTGAAGGTCTAACGCAAGCCCCTCAAGGTGGGATATAAAGTGTAGTCCACGAGGAGGTGCGATATACCACTAAAGACATTAATGAGTTTGCTGATTCATTCTGGCAGAAGCCTGAGGAACATGTGTGGGAATGGATTTTAAGGGGTGGGATAATGGTGGAAGGATATAAATTGGGACCCTTTTTTTTTCAGACTGAGTTTTTATCGGCTATGAGCTCACTGAGTAGAGATTCTAGGGTTAACATGGAAGCTCGAGCAGGTAAAAAAGTTGTTAAAAGTTAATTTGAATGGTTGGCTGATGTAGTGAGGGATGGAGGTAGGGAGTGTATGTAGTGTAGTATTGTAAATAAAATAAAAATAGCCTTTAATTCTAGCACTCAAAAATCATACTACTTTGCCCCAAATTAGAGCTGGCGCACAGCTCCCCAGGACTGGGTTACTATGAGGAATGAAGGCAGCAGCCCCCATGGCTGCTCCACAGCTGGAACAACCCCAGGCACTGAGCTTAGTACAAACTTAGGAGTCCAAAAATGCACATGTGCTGCAGTGCAGTTGCATCGGATGTTTATTAAAACATGGCCTATTAACAGTGAGTTAGAGATGCTTGATATTCTTTGGCTTAGTAATGATGAAGGGATTGTGAGGGTCAGCAGATGGGCATGCTCGAGTGGCTTCAAAGTGTAAAACCACATACTCCACACTCTGAGGACCCAGAGGACATGTCCTTCACTGAATTTATAAGATGGGAAGTACTGAGAAGACACCAGAACATTTGACGAGCTTTGTTTTTGCTCTACATCTTATGCAAGATCTTACAGTTATAGAAGTTGTTGCTCACTTGCATAAATTAAAGATACATGTAATAGGGTTTAACAGGACCTCAGGGTAGCCATCAGGTGGCAGCACTGAATCGCCGAAGGCCAGATAAGCATAGTTATCATAATTATCCTAATGGGTGGCAAAGGGCAAAAACAATGCTTATAATGGCATGACCCGAAATGATCTTTGGAATGGCTAATTAATCATGTGTTCCCAGGAACCAAATACATAAGAGCCTACTAAGTTTTTTTTTGATCTGTATAAGCAGAAAAGCTCTAGAACATATGACAGGAAGTCAACCTTGGATTTCAGCAGTAGCGAAATCCCATCCAGGTTAACTAGTTTCCAGAGAAACTTGAGACAGTTCACAGACCAGAAACCCCTGAATGAAGGGGTGTCCAGGTTCCAATGAGGAAGGACCTTGTCCCAATACCAAAGAAGTTTATTGCTGTTTGCCTTCCTCCTGACCTTCCCCAGAGGGACCTGAGGCCTTTTACTATGTTAACTGTACACTGGGGAAAAAGGAAATAATCAGACTTTCAAGGCCTCTTGGATATGGTTCTGAGTTGACACTGATCCCAGGTGACCCTAACAAGCATTGTGGCCCTCTCGTTAAAGTAGGGGCCTATGGACGGTAGGTGATAAATGGATTTTGGCTGAAATCTGACTCACAGTGGGCACACTGGGTCCCAGAACTCAATCCTGTGGTTCATTTTCCAGTCCCAGTAGTTATAATTGGGATTAGAATAAATTAAGAACTTGGCAGAATCCCCACATTGGTTCCCTGGACCTTTGGAGCAAGGGCTTTTATGGTCGGAAAGGCCAAATGGAAAAACCATTGGTGTTGCCTCTACAGGGAAAATAGTGAACCAAAAAACAGTATCATATCCCTAGATGGATTGCAGAAATTAGTGCCACCGTCAAGGATTTGAAAGATGTGGGGGTGGTGACTCCTACCACATCTCCATTTAACTCTCCAATTTGGCCTGTGCAAAAGAAGATGGATCAGTGAGACTGACAGTTGACTATCGAAAAACTCAACCAAGTAGTGACAACAATTGCAGCTGCTGTACCGGATGTGGTTTCCTTACTTGAGCAGATTATATGTCTCCTGGTACCTATTATGCAGCTATTGATCTGGCAAAAGCTTTCTTCTCACTAATGGTTCACCAAGGTTTCAGCTGGCCAAGGCAACAGTTTACCTTTACTGTCTTACCTCGGGGGTATATTAACTCTCCAGCCTGTGCCATAACTTAGAAGGATTTGGTCCCTGACTCTTTCCACAAAATATCACACTGTTCCACTATATTGAAGATGTTATGCTGATTGGACCTGGTGATCAGGAGGTAGCAGCTAGTCTCGACTTGTTGGTAAAGCACATGCGCATGAGAGGATGGGAAATAAATCCAACTGAAATTCAAGGGCCATCTACCTCAGTGAGGTTTCTAGAGGTTCAGTGGTGTGGAGCATGCAGAGAAATTACTTCTAAGGTGAAGGAATAAGTTGTTGCACCTGGGCCCTCCCTCCACCAAGAAGAAGCACCAATGTTTCGTGGGCCTTTTTGGATTCTGGACGCAGCCACATTCCTCAATCTGGGATGTGTTTGACTACGCCCCATATATCAGTTGACTCGGAAGGCAGCAAATTTTGGGTGGGGCTTGGAACAGGAACAGGCTCTTCAACAGGTCCAGAATGCAGTGCAGGCTTCTCTGCCCCTAGGGCCATATGCTCCAGCAGACCCAATGGTACTTGAGTTATCATTGGCAGATAGAGATGCTGTCTTGGGTCTGTGGCAGGCTCCCATAGGGGAAATCACCAGCGTAGGCCCTTGGGATTTTGGAGTAAGGCCCTACCTTCATCTGCAAACAATAATTCTCCTTTTGAGAGACAGATCTTAACCTGCTATTAGGCCTTAGTGAAAACTGAACACTTGACAATGAGCCACCAAGTCACCACGTGACCTGAGCGGCCCCATCCCTGAGCGGGTTTGTTATCTGACCCACCAGGTCATAAAGTAGGATTTGCACAGCAACAGTCCATTATTCAAATGGAAGTGGTACATACTTGACAGGGCCCAGGCAGGCTTGAGGGCACAAGCAAGCTACAAGAAGAAGTTGCCCAAATACCTACAGTTCCCACTCCTGTTACAATGCCTCTTGTGCTTAAGCATGCACCTATTGTTTCATGGGGTTTGCCCTATGATTGTTTGACTGAGGAAGAGAAGACTCGGGCCTGGTTTACTGATTGTTCTACACGCTATGCAGGCAACACCCAGAGGTGGACAGCTGCAGTATTATGCCTATTTCTGAAACAACCCTAACGGACACTGGTGAAGGAAGCCTTCACAGGTGGGCAGGAACTTCAGGCAGGGCAGTGGGCACATGGTTGTGCTATTTTGCCTGGGAAGGGAGCAAAATGGCCAGGAGGTTTGCACTTTATATTACTAAATCATGGGCTTCTGTAGCCAATGGTTTGGCTTGATGATTAGGGACTTGGAAGGAACATGCTCGGGAAAAATTGGTTATTGAAAGACATTTTGGGGACAGAAGTATGTGTTTTAGAGGCTCTCTGACATGGTCAAAAGGATGTGATGATACTTGTGTCTCATGTAATGCTCATCAAAAGGTGATCTCAGCATAGGGTGAGTTTAATAATCAAGTAGATTGGGATGACTCCTTCTGCTGGATAGTCAGTCTAGTTATCCAGCCATTCTCTGTTGTTGCTCAATTGGCCCATGAACAAAGTGGTCTGGTGGCAGAGATGGAGGTTTATGCATGGACTTGACAGCATAGACTTCCACTCACCAAGGGCCTGATTTATGGCTAACAGCTGCTGCTGAGTGCCGGATTTGCCAATAGCAGAGACCACATTGAGCCCATGATATGGTGCTATTCCCTGGGGGTGACCAGCCAGCAACTTGGTGGCAGGTCGACTACATTGGACCACCTTCCATCATGGAGGGGAAAACGTTTTGTCCTTACAGGAATAGATATTATTCTGGTTATGGATTTGCCTTTCCTGCATTTAATGCTTCTGCCAAAACTATCATCCATGGACTTACAGAATGCTTTATTCACTGTCATGGTATTCCTCAGAGCATCGCTTCTGACCAAGGGACTCATTTCACAGCCAAAGAATTGCGACAGTGGGCCCATGGTCATGGTATCCACTGGTCTTACCCTGTTCACCCACCACCCCAGAAGCAGCCTGGCTTGATGAAACGATGGAATGGCCTCTTGACGACACAGTTACAGCACCAATAAGGTAGCAATACCCTGGAGGACTCGGGCAAGGTTTCCAGCAGGAAGTATGTGCTTTGAATCAGCACCTGCTATAGGGTACTGTTTCTCCTATAGCCAGGATTCACAGGTCCAGGAACGTAGGGGTGGAAGTGGGAGTGATTCCAATCACTATCACCCCTAGTGACACAGTAGGAAAATTTTTGCTTACTGTACCCAGCGTGTTCTGCTGGTCTAGATTTTGGCTCCAAAGGGGGGAGGGGAGTGCTTTTGCCAGGAGATACAGCAAACGTTCCATTGAAATGGAAACTAAGACTTCCCCCCGGCCACTTCGGGCTTCTACTACCTTTAAGCCAACAGGCTAAGGAGGAATAACAGTAGTATGAGGAGTGTTTGATCCAGACTACCATGGGTAAATTGGACTTTTTCTCCACAATGGCGGCAAGGAAGATTATGTCTTTCTGGAAGGCAGGAGATGCCTTCAGGTTCTACCATGTCCTATGATTAAAATCAATAGGAAACTGCAACAACCCAAACCAGACAGGACAACGAATGGCCCAGGACCCTCAGGGATGAAGGTATGGGTCATCCTCAGGGAAAGAGCCAAGACTGCAGAGTTGCTTGTCGATGGTGGAGGAAATACAGATGGGTAGTAGAAGAAGGTACTCATAAATATAAGCTGAGGCCACGGGACCAGTTGCAGAAAAGTGGACTATAATAGATATTAACTTTTGTCCAATTTGGCTAAGAATGTGCTGTTTCTTATATATATATATATCTATATATAATATTATATATTATATTAAGCAGATTACTTCTGTGTTTTCCCTTTTTGAATGTGCAAAACTCGAGATAGTGTTAAGTGTTAAGTGTTTTTAGGTTATTAGATACTGAAGGTCTAAGTGTCCCTCAAGGACATTACCACCTTACTCTAAGATATAATGCTTAGCTATTGCACATGAGCCCCACTTTATAACATGCTAGGTGGAATTATGACTTGCCATTGTTTGCAATTCACATTTAAGCATAACATAAGAGAGGCTATTTATTGGGTGTTCAAGTTGAAAGGGGGGATCTTGTGATGGTTAATCCCAGGTGTCAACTTGATCTGGAACTAAGGAAGAAACCAAACTAAGAGAAAAAAGGATCCCTTTCGGATTGGACCACATCAAACATGGGATGGCCCCCTCCCCAATGTGGGCCTTACTTTTGGCAGTAGTATATCAAAAGGCACATGGCAGAGGGGAGCTGAGCGGGTCCCTTCTTTCTGTGGCTGCCTCTCTCTTGCTGCTTGTGATCAACCCTATGGATCCCACCAGTGTGTACTGAGATGCGCCAGATCTCTTGGAATCCATGGGGCCTTCAGCACCAGATCGGAACTACTGAGACATCCAGCCTTGTGGACTGCGCAGTTCCCTGGATTCTCAGGGCCTCTCCAGTGCGGTGAGGCTACTGTTGGACTACTTGAGCTCTGTCACGTGGACAAATAAATTGTATATACTATATATTCGTTCTGTTGATTCTGTTTCTTTGGGGAACCCTGACTAATACAGGCCATATACAGGAGAGGAATCCCAACACGGCCAAACATCCTTTTCCTAATGGAGAAAGACAGAAAGGGCCTTTCCCCTTAAAGGAAGGAACTCAGCAAGGCTGGGTCCCACCTCCGCGTGGCGGCGTTTGTGGTGGGGGGTGGTGGTGGGGGGTTTGTGCGACCAGCGGGCGGGAAGCAGTATTGTAGACCAGGCTGGCCTGTAACTGCAAGATCGACTGGCGGGAGCTTCTCCAAGTGCCTAGGATTAAACAAGGCTGTGCCACCATGCTGGCTAAAAAAATTAAAGGGACAGTACAGGTGGAGCAAAGAGGCGGAATCAAGCGAGCCCGGTTTTTGTGGAGGTTGGATGATATGATGGGTTACAAAAGGGAGGCTAAGGAAGAAACGCCACCAGAATAACGGTTAGTAATGAGAGGAGGGGCAGGAAGGGGCAGGAGACAAAAAATGGGACCGAGAAACCGCAGGAAACCGGGCGGGACACCAACAGCTAAGCAACGGAAAGAAAGAAGGAAGACAAGGAGAAAACGGCCCACGAATAAAGAGTCGGCAAAACAACAATTGGAACGACCTAGCGAACAAACACGAAACCAAAGCACAAAGATCGCGACTAAAAAAGGGGAAACCCCGGAAAAGGAAGGAATTGAAGAGGAAGAAGGGCATGGGGGAAGACCGGCCCATGGGAATGGAAGTGGAATGAGGAAAAGAGGAAAAAAGGCCCATTCTACCCAAAAGAAATATACAGATTCAATGGAATCTCAATTAAAATCCCCCAAGAGTTTCTTCACAGTCTTGGGAAAAAAAGTCCTAATTTTTCATATGGAAAAAACAAAGACCCCAAATAGCCAAAGCAAAACCCTGCGTGAAAAGTCAATTATAGGGGGGATCCTATACCAGATTTCAAACTATACTATAGGGCTTTAGTCATAAAAACTGCCTGGTTTTGGCATAAAAACAGACACATGGATAAATTGAATAAAATTGAAGATCCAATCTTTAGCATATCCAATTTCAGCCAAAGGGGTCTAAAAACTCAATGGAAAACAGACAGCATCTTCAGCAAGTGGTGTTGCAAAACTGGATCACCCCTTGTAGAAGACTGAAATTAAACTCCTACCTCTCCGTCCTGAATACAAAAGTCAACTCCAGATAGATCAAAGCTCTCAATGTGTAAATCCCCAACTCTGAAGGTGTATAGAAGAAAAAGTTGGCAGCAGCCTACAGACATGGGCACAGGAAAAAGTGTTTCCTCTAATAGACAGCAGTTGTAAAAAGAAATAAGATCGAAATTGAAAAATGGGACCTCATTAACTCAAAAACTTCTGTATATCAAAAGAAACATCAAGGGAAGTGAAGAGACAAACCACAGCGTGGGAGGAAAGAAAACTTCACCACAGATACATCTGACAACGCATTTATTTCCAGGGAATATATAAACTACTCAAAAAACAAAGAAGAATGAAAAAAAAAAAGGGAAAGGACGAAAACCAAATGACTCCACTCAATAGGTGAAGCAAAGAGCTGAACAGGAGACTTCCAAGTGAGGAATTGGATGGCTGAGAAAACAATCTTTAAAAAGTGTTCAATGTCACTAGTAATTAAGAAAGCAACTGCAAAACACTTTAAGACTATTCATCTCCCCTCCAATAAGACGGCTAGGATCTAGGAACACATACAATATGATACCAAGTGCTGGAGTGTTTGTGGGGAAAGCGGAACACGCATCCACTGCTGTGGGAATATAAACTCCTACAGCCACTATGGGAAAGCAGTGTGGAGAAACCTATTGGGAGACCTAAAACTGTACCTTGCCTACCTTCCCCCCAGTCATACCACTCCTGAGTAATTATGCCAAGAAGAATCTCTTACTGCAGCGTTTACCCTGCCACACAGCAATGTTGTTTATTGCATCTCTGTTACAATAGAAAAGAGTTGGCGAAAAAACCCAAGTACCCCTCATGACAAATGTGATTAGAGAAATGTGTAGCCCGGGCGGTTTGGTGTGGTAGGGCTGGGGTGGTATGTAACCGGAGAAAATGTGGTACAACTACACAATGGAGGTCTATAAAGCGGTAAAGCAAGATGACATCATGAACCTTTGCATCGGTGGTAAATGGATGGAGATAGAAGGATATCATGCTAAGTGAAGTTAAACAGTCCTCGGAAAAAAAAAGGTTGAATGGTATCCCTCATTTACGGATTCTAGTGCCAAGTTCCTAGTTGTAAGGCAAAACTGAGCAAACATTAATGTGATCTTAACACCACTGTGCTCTTATATTGTGAATCCTTTAACAGCTTCTAGAAACTAAACTACAATTTCTTTTCAGATTTAGGAAATTGTGGCATATGGATTGTGATGGTTAATCCTGGGTGTCAACTTGACTGACTAAGAATAAATAAGAGAAAAGGATCTTTTGATTGGACCACCTCAACCCGGAGGCCCACCCCAAATGTGGGAATTACCTTCTGACGGGCCGGCAGTATAGAAGGCCATGGCAGAGGGATTTGGTCCCTTTTTCCCTGCCGTGCTTGCCTCTCTCTAACTGGTGAGTTTTGTCTTGCTGCTGTTATCAACACTTTGGATCCCAGTGGTACTGAGTCTGGCAAATCTCCTGGAATCCACCTGGTCTTCAGCACTATATTGGGACTACTGATACATCCAGTAGTCAAAATTGCCTGGACGGAGCAGTTCCCTGGATCTCTCAGCCTTTCCGGGCGGCATGCTATGTTGGACTACTTGAGCTCTGTCCCGTGAGCAAATCAATAAATTCGTATATAGCTATATTATTCGTCCTGTTGCTTCTGTTTTTTTTCTTTAAGTAGAACCTGACAATAATGGCATGAAGGATAGGCTATGTATATTTTAGAGTAATAGAGAATCAAAAGGGAATGTGGAAAACAAAAAAAAAGAAAAAACTAGTTTGTAATGACATTATATCTAACCACAGTACTTATTTTATGGGAGTGTTTCCTAGTATTTCTTATACAAGTGGCTGCTTGAGCTTTTGTTCAAGCATTTTCTTTTTTTTTTAAAATTTTTATTTATTTTATGGTATCTGTTAGTGTATGATGTTATGTCTGCATTGTAGGTTTGTGACCCTGTCGTTGCAATGCCATGCCAGAAGAGAGGTCTGATCCCCTGGAAAAGGCTGAAGAGTTCCTCCTGGAATTGGAGAGTTACATATGGGTCTCTCAGCCACTTATGGGGGTGCTGGGGATCGAACCGGTCACTCTGGCAAGAAGCACAGTCGGGCTCGTTAACCACTACTGGCACGCGCGTGAGCCCTGCCTAACGCATGGTCTAACTATATCTAGGAGGAGTGAAAAGTATAAGCCTGGGGTAACATGAGCCGTGTTGGTGCTGTAACAACCATACTGAATGCCCATACTCAATTTGGCTCAGGGTCTTAAGGGATAACTTTGTTTCCTGCCTCAGAGGTCAATAGGTCCCAGGGGATCTATGTAGTGGAGGCATTCTTGAAAGTCTTCAATGGATGAGTCATAGTTTTTTTCCTGTGCCATGAAGGTCTTGAAGATCATCTAATGGGACCTTCAGCCAGTGTATAGTCTACATAAGAGGAAAGTTGCATAATGATTACACAAAAGGGGCGGGAATATCGGGGAGGCAGCAAAAGAATCCGGAACTTTTTGTCCTACCAGCGTGGCTGGAAAACTGGTATTCGAAAAAGCTTAAAGGAGCCTAGGGGGCTGTCCGGACTCTTGGCCCTGGTGCTCTCTGGGCGGGCCCCGCTCTCCCTGCACCCCCCCCCCCAAAAAAAAAAAAAACCCTGAATGGACCCTGTGAGACCCAGATTAATATAACTGACCTTACAGAAAAAAGCAAAAAAAAAAATTGATTAATTTGGGCGTG
This sequence comes from Rhizomys pruinosus, assembly GCA_009823505.1. NCBI lineage: Eukaryota > Metazoa > Chordata > Mammalia > Rodentia > Spalacidae > Rhizomys > Rhizomys pruinosus. The sequence continues at coordinate 376,827 of VZQC01013352.1, read as the reverse complement.
TGGCCCTTCTTAATAAAAATAAAAAAAGAAGTATAATCATAATAAATAAAAAAATAAATAAATAAATAAATAAAAAAATAGTAAGCCCTGAGAAATTGTACTTCAGGTATATAACTTGAGATGTTAGTAAAAGACAAAAGAGCACAGTTGTTTTGCTGTCTTACTGGCAAGTGCAGCCACTCTGTGGCTGCCCACTGCTTTTGCCATCCTTTCCAAGAGTAGTAAGACCACGCTTTTTCAAAACTTCAATATGGAGCTGAAGAGCTCATGTCTCTCGAAAAAGTCTTTCAAACCTGTCAGCTGCCACATGGAGAAGACTGCTGAGAATTCCAATTTGTGGACTGAGCTCCTACTGGAGTTTCAGCCTCTTCAAAGTATAAAGACTGCCATTGTTGTTCTACCCAGGCTGTATCATGGAGAAAAGTACAAGAAGATCAAGACTTAGGAACGTGGTGCTTCTGGACCTCATTTTGTGACCGTGGGAAGGGAAAACCCAGTGTGGACACAAGGGCAGAACTGATGGTTGTTTGGGCTTGCCAAGGAGGAGACTTCAAACATGACATTTTCAGTTTTAATAAAGAAAAAAAATCATAAGCTGAATGTGCTAAAACCTAATGGAATATATGTGGCCTGCATATGTGGCATATTTTGGGAGTGATGCAATTGGAAGGAATTACAACAACAATTTAACAACAACAACAAACAACAGAAAAGACTATGTCAAAGAACTGATTGAAATGGCTGAACTTCTGCTCGTAAACAGTAAACTGCTACATGGCTGGAATTTTGGAGGAGCCTGAGACAAAAGGAGAAAAACTTGTTTTGGGCAGAATGCATGAGGTCTGGTGGGGTGGGAGGGCAGGGAGGGGGGCACCAGGTCTAGATTTGCTTGTAATGTAATTTTGTATGAAGAATCCACAGAGCTTCAATAACACATTGGCTTAAAAAAAAGATCATTAAATATTATCAAGTTTGCTTCTTATTATGGGTGGTTGTCATATATATATATATATATATATATATATAAAGTCAATACATATGAATCAAAATGTATATACAGAACATAGACTCAAGGACAGAAATCACAGGGTCATCTCAGTTGGATACAAAAAAGTTGGGGTTTTTTTTGGTGTTTTCAAGATAGGGTCTCCCTGTAGCCCCAGCTGTCCTGGAACTCATTCTGTAGACCAGGCTGACCTTGAACTCACAAAGATCTGCCTGACTCTGCTTCCCGAGTGCTAGGATTAAAGGCATGGGCCACCACACCCGGCTACAAAAAAGGTTTTTGATGAAGTTCGACATCACTTCATGATGAAAGCTGGGAAAGTAGGACTACAAGACCCATAGCTCAACATAGTAAATACTGTATATGACACATCTCTAGTCAACATTATATTAAATGGAAAAAAAAACCCTCTAACTATCTCTTCCAAAATCAGTGACAAGAGTGTTTGCAATTTCCACTCTTAATCAATATAGTACTTGAAGTATTAACAAAAACATATAAGGAATATCTATAAGGATTAGAGATCCTACACGTGCCATTAAAAACTATTGCTGTGATAAACATTTCCATCTCAAAGTTATCAGGGTTGCATAAAAAGTGATATATGATTAATGAACACACTGAGAAAGAAACCAGGAAAACAGTCTCATGCATAATAACTTAAACAAGCAACCCACCCTAGCGGCTGGGACATGGCTCAGTGGGTAAAGTACTTGCTGTGTAAGCATGAGGACAACAGTTTGGATTAATACAGAACTCCTGTGGTATGATAGGAAGTGTAGTCAGAATTCTCAGAAGCCCACTGGTCAGCTAACCTGGCATACAGTGGTAAACGAGGTGAGGGCTGACACTGAGAGTGTCCTCTGATGTCCACATATACATCATGACAGGTATGCACATGCACATATGTGGGACACACACACTAAACAATAAGTACCTAGAAATAAATTTACCCAAGAAGGTCTCAAGTTTCCACTAGGAAAACTTTAAAACTCTGAAGAAAGAAATTAAAGGGACACTAGAAGACAGAAAGGCTTCCTGTGCTCATGAATTGGCAGAATTAATATCATAAAATGGTTAGATCACCAAAAATGACCTACGGAGTCAATGCAATCCTTATCATAATTCCAATGTCATTATTTACAGACATGGAGGCATAAAATTGCTCAACAGCCAAAGCAATTCTGAGCAAAACGAATCATTTTAGAGGTATCACAAAATCCGATTCCACGTACAGCAGAAGAATAGTAAGAAAAATAGCATAGTCCTGGCCCAAAATCTGATCAACAGACCAACAGAACAAAGTAGAACATCCAGAAACAAACGCATGCAACTAGTGTTTCTTGGCTTTTGACAAAAATGTCAAAACAAATATGAGAGATAAAACCTCTTCAACAAATGTTGTGAGGAAGCAGGAAATCTACACGTAGAAGAATGAAACTAGATCCTTATCTCTTACCTTGTACAAAATATGATTCCGGGCTGGAGAGATGGTCTAGTGGTTAGGAGCGCCAACTGCTCTGGTAGAGGACCCAGGTTCGATCCCCAGCACCCACATGGCAGCTGAGAACCGCTTGTAACTACAATTCCAGGAGAAACTCCAGTTCCAGGGGAGTCCGACACCGTCTTCTGACCTCTGCGGCATTGCATGACATGGGTGTGCAGACCTGCATGCAGACAGTACATTCATACACATAAATAAATAAATTAAAAAATATGATTCAAAATGGATCAAAGACTTTAATGTAAATCCTAAACTCTAAAAATCTTAGGGAAAAACACTGAGGAAACACTTCAAGAAATAGACACAAGAAAAGGTTTTCTGAAAATAGCTCAGAAAATAATACCAAGAACTGATGGATGGGATTGTGTAAAGAGCTGTATAGCTAAGAAAACAACTTAGCGAGTGAGAAGACAGACTATACAATTGGAGAAAAATCTTTACTGGATATATTACATAAACAATTAAAAAAACTGAATTCCCCAAACCCAAACAATCCAAACAATAATTGGGACAAATGAAATGAGCGGACATAAAATAGCAAATAAACAAATGAAATGTTCAATATCTTTAGTAATCAGAGGACGGTTATTCAGACTACACTGAGATAACTATCTCACTTTAGTCAGAAGAATAAATAAGAAAATTTAAGATGAATAATAAATGCTAGTAAGGATGAGGAGAAAGAGAACTCTTCTTTTGCTGGTGAGAATCTAAAACGATGCAGCAAGTATGGAAATCAATATGGTGATTCCTAAGAAATTAAGAATGGAGGGCAGGGGATGTAGCTCAGTTGGAATGTTTACAGAGCATTCACGAAGCACCGTGTTGAACTCTCAACACTGCATGAACTGGGTATGGTGGCACAAACTTGTAATCCCACTCTTGGGGAGGGTAGAAGATGAGAAATTCAAGGTCATCTTTGTTTACATGGCAAGTTTGAGGCAGCAGAAATACAAAAATTCTGTCTAAAAAGAAAAAAAAGAAAAAACTACCGTTAACATCCAAGCAGCGCACTCCTGGAAACATACCCAAAGTAATACACTCAGAGACACCTGAACATCCATGCTGATTGCAGCACTGTTCATAATAGCCAAGTTATAGATGGCCATCAAGTGATGAATGGATAAAGAAAATATGATAGATATGCCCTACACAATTTTATTCAGCCATAAAGAAGAATGAAAATATTTTGTTTGCAGGAAATGCATACAGTTGAAGATGATCCTATCAAGCAAAATAAGCCAAACTATAAGAAGACAAATATTAAAAAAAGAAGACAAATATTACATACTTTTCTCTCATATATGAACCCTAGATTGTGGTGTGTGTGTGTGTGTGTGTGTGTGTGTGTGCGTGTGTATGTATGTATATGCCATGGAAGTAAGACTATCTGGGAAAAAGAAAGTTGCCACTGAGAGGGGAGGGGGATGGCAGGCATGGGGGGAATATGGCTGTACTACATAAAAGTCAAAGAGAGTGCCTTGATAAAAACCATTACTGGGGCTGGAGAGATGGCCTAGTGGTTAAGAGCGCTGACTGCTCTTGCAGAGGACCTGGGTTCGATCCCCAGCACCCACATGGCAGCTGAGAATCATCTGAAACGCCAATTCCAGGAGAACTCCAGTTCCAGGGGAATCCGACACCCTCTTCTGACCTCCGTGACATTGCACGACATGGGTGCACAGACTTGCATGCAGACAGTACATTCATACGCATAAAGAAAAATAAAAAAAAAAACCATTACTATGTACAAATAACATATATAAATTAAAAAGCTATCAGTCGGGGCTGGAGAGATGGCCTAGTGGTTGAGAGCGCTGACCGCTCTTGCAGAGGACCCGGGTTCGATCCCCAGCACCCACATGGCGGCCGAGAGCCGTCTGAAACTCCACTTCCAGGAGAGCTCTAGTTCCAGGGGAGTCCGACTCCCTCTTCTGACCTCCGCGGCGTTGCACGTCACGGGTGCACAGACTTGCATGCAGACAATACATTCATACACATATGGAAATAAATAAAAAAAAATTAAAAAAAAATAAAAAGCTATCAGTCATCTGTGTGACATGCCTGATATAGAAGAAATCTGTCCTGGCCATTGTGTAAGGAGAGAGGAGTCATAATATAATCTTGTAATTCTGGCCACCTGGCAAGGTATAGTCCTGTGGACCAAGCCATTCAGTCTCCTGGTGGTGCTGAGAAGTCCACAGAGAGAGGTCACAGTTAGGTTTAGAGGATGAGGCACTAAAGAAAAAAAAAATGACTTAGACTATGGGAAATGTGTCAGAATGCAGAGTTGAAGACAGGTAGAGCAAAACACTTGGAATGGTCCTGTGAGAAGGCTACATGGTCCAGTCTATTCTTGTGAAGACAGGCCTTTCTGCTTCATTTGACCCTCTAGGCCTCATAAGAAGCAGCTACGAGAAAACAAGACAAACCAAGATTGATTACATCCTGAGTATACTCTGTAGAGGGCAATGAACTTGGCATCTAGACATCAATTAATCAAGAGACTACTGTAGGTGGTGTCCCTTCTCCATATTCTGAGCAATAGTTTTAGATCCTCTTTGTAGCTACACATCAGTGTTTTTTTCTGTTAATACTTATTAAAGAGGACTGTTATGGTTTGAGTATGAAATGTACCCAACAGGCTCATTCGTTGACTGCTTCATTTCCAGGTAGTGGTGTTATTGTTGGAGGCGGGCCTAGGGAAAGAAAGTAGTTTACTGGAGGTGTGCCTTTGAAGATCCCTGGTCTTGGTTCTTTGGAGATATTTGGTCCTTGCCTTTTCCTCTGTCTCTGCTCCTTGTCTCTCACAAGGTGAGAAGCCCTTCCTTGTATCATGTTCCTCATACTAATAACTAATAGCAACTAGAAAAGGCTTCATTGAAACTTCCTTCAATTTGTACTTATTGTACTTTGTTCACTGAGGCCTTGGACATGGCTCTCTTATATCTGACATTAAGCTATATATGCCTCCAAGTACAAAGATCTTGATTTCTGTTTTTCTGCCTTAAAGGTGAAGCTGTCAATCACAAGACATGTATAGATAGGATATAAAGATGGGTCATTACTATTACTAGAAAAGCACTGATATAGCACCTGTCCTGACAGCCATCTGGGTGTTGGGTCATGATTCAGAGTAATGAGACATTCTAGTCATTCTGTTGCAAAAGTATCAAACCTAGGAGAGAGAAAGAGAATGAGTCAGTGGGCTGGAAGATATATGTGGCATCAGCATAAAAATTAAAACAAAGGGCAGGGCCGGGTGGTGCATGCCTTTGATCCTAGCACTCAGGGGGCAGAGGCAGCTGGAACTCTGTGAGTTCAAAGTCAACCTGGTCTAAGTAGAAAGTTCCAGGACAGTTGGGGCTAGAGGGAGACCCTGTCTCAAAAAGAACAACAAAAAACTATGAAAAAAACAACCCCCCAAACAAAACAAAAAAACCAAACATACATTTTGAAAGTGTTTGAGAGGTCAACTTGACTGAAGAGTTGCCAAAAAGTACAGCTTTTTCTATGCCAGAGTTCTGTACTGGTGATCATTAATTCTATAAACACATAGGTAGTTGTCAGGTTTTGGACCAGGTAAAGATGGAGGAAGGTCCAACATGGGGAAAACATGTCAGACACTGCACATTGCTCTTTTATATAGAAACATGACTCCACCATTACTTTTATCAGATCTAAATCTGTAGCACAAGGATGGATAAGGATTTTCCAATGTTTTCCCTACTGTTTGAGGGTTCGTATTTTATAAAAAGCATCTGAAACTAACTTCTAAATAATCCAAAACCCATGCATGTCATATGGGAAAAATGCCTACAGATATCCAAACTATAAGCAACTGTATTTGGCTATGACCCTATTTTTTAATCACAGTTTTCTTTCTATGCCACATAGAATCATTTTCTTTCGTGCTGCTGGTATTTCTCTCTTTGTTTTCTCCTTCACCAGGAACTCCTGGCTTCTTCCCAGTCCAAAGCACACGGACACTTGCATATCTGACTTTATTGGGATCACCTTTTCCTATAATCCATTAACATTTCCTACTTGGAATCTAGTCTTGAAGAATTCTAGTGGCAAAAGCGTTTCAGATAGGTTTTACTAGGAACCCTGAGAAATAAAGGCTATTCCTTTATTTTTGATTGTAGAAAACAGTTTTTATAGCGTCTGAAATATACATGTTAATACATTTTGCTTAATAACTTTAGCATTCTAAAAGGGCACATTCTGTAACGGTAAGAAGGGCCTTTAATATTATTTTATCTAAAGCAAATTGCTATGGTCTCAAAGCAACCCTTGTTTAGTCGATTTCCTTTATACCGAGGGTGGGATGTGAGAAGAAAACTCAGAACTGGAAATGTTAAGTAGCAACTCTTTTAGACTTCCTCCAAGAACCTTACAACGAAATATCGCCACCTAGTGAGTCTTTAAGGATCCTACAGCAACTCTCTTAATGGTTTTATTTCAGCTAGTCTAACCATTGTCAGGTGGCGCTCTGCTTTAATCAGAACACTCCCACTTCTGGATCTCTGTGAGATCTAGGGCAGCCTGGTCTACATAGCGAGTTTCAGGCTAGCTAGGGCTATAGGAAGACTCTGTCCTCCCCCCACCCGCCCCAAACAAAGCAATAACAAAAAACATAACCTTAAGCACACTGGACGTAGAATCAACTCTTGACAACTGAGAAAGTATAAACACGAAAAATGAAGAAGAGAAATGAAAAGGCAGTAAGTAGTAGTAATTAATTTTCTGAAGTTAAGATTTTTTTCACATAAATTTATTTTTATTTTTTTAACTCTAGACCCGTGTTCCCACCCATTCCCTCACCCCGCCAGAGCTCATGCATTCTGCCAAACATGCTTTTCATCTCTTAGTCTTTCTCAATATTCTCCATGAGGAAATTGACTGTTTTGAGCAGAAGTTCACTGTTTCAGTCAGTTCTTTGATGCAGTCCTTTCTGTTGTTGTTGTTGTTGTTTCCAATATGCATTACGCCCAACTGCTTTGTACAAAAGCTCAGGGGGCCCTACACAAGAAATACTTACAACTGGGTAATTGGCACTAGCATCCACAGATGAGGGATACCATTCGTCGTTTGTTTTTCTGGGACTGTGTTACTTCACTCAGCATGATGTCCTCTAGCTCCAGCCATTTTCCTGCAAAGCTCGTGATGTCGTCTTTCTTTACTGCTGCATAGAACTCCATTGTGTAGATGTACCACATTTTCTCTATCCACTCATCAGTTGAGGGGCATTTGGGTTGGTTCCAGCTCCTTGCTATTGTGAAGAGAGCTGCAATAAACAATGGCCAGCATGTATCTGTTGGTGGGGTGAGTCTTGAGGTACATGCCCAGTAGTGGTATGGCTGGGTCAGGTGGCAAGTTCATTCCAAGTCTTCCCAGGGTTCTCCACACTGCTTTCCATAGTGGGCTGTATGAGTTTACATTCCCACTAGCAGTGGATGAGTGTTCCCTTTCCCCACAACCTCTCCAGCATTTTGGTATTTCCTGTTTTCTTGATCCTAGCCAGTCTTATTGGAGTAAGATGAATCTTAAAGTGGGTTGAACACTTCTTGAGGTGTTTCTCAGACATCTCTCTTCTCACTTATGAAGTCTCTGTTCAGCTTTTGCTCCATCTATTGAGTGGGTCATTTGTTTTCTTTTCTTTTTTTTTTTGAGTAGTTTATATATTCTGGAAATCAATCCTTTGTCAGATGCATCCTGTAGTGAAGGTTTCCTCCCACTCTGTGGGATTTTTCTCTTCACTTCCTTGATTGTTTCTTTTGATGTACAGAAAGCTTTTGTTTAATGAGGTCCCATTTGTCTCAATTGTCAACCTTAATTCTTGTCCAGCTGCTTGTCTGATTTAGGAAGTCTTTTTCTATGCCTATGTCTTGTAGTCTGCTGCCAACTTTTTCACAATTATGAATATATATTGCCCCAAATTCTGGTGCACCAAACTTTATAAAGACAATTCTCCCAGGACCACAAGTCACAGACTAACCCCAGTACTCTCATAGTGGGACTTCAATACCCCACTGAGTCCTTTGGATTAGTCAACGGACTAAAGAATAAACAGAGAGACATCTGAACTGAATGATATGATACACCAAATGGACCTCATAGACCTCTACCGAACATTCCATCCTAATACCAGAGAATACACTTTCTACTCAGCACCCCACGGAACATTCTCCAAAATTGACCACATACTGGGACACAGAAGAAACCTCTACAAATGAAAAAAGATTGAAATAATTTCATGCATTCTGTCAGACCACAGTGCAATAAAGCTCAACATCAACACCAGGACAAGCCCTCCTGCCTACAAGAACACATGGAGATGAAGTTAAGATTTTTAAAAAATTCTTAAAAAAAAAAAAACCCCAAGTGAGGTATTTATTTGAATGCACACGTGCACATAAAATGAGAATGGTATTCACTGTGCAAAGGGCAGAGAATTTAAGAAAAAGTATTTGTCAAGTTACCAGTGTGGCCCTGGTATTGTGCCTGGCTTTGTCCTTGTTTATATTATCCCAGCGATTTTATCTGCAGTATTCAGAGCAAAACTGGGGCTGCTCACTGCAATCACCTGCGCAGACTGCTTAAGCATACTGTGATAATTAATGAACACACGTATGAAGACTGGAACTGTTTCTGGCACATACAAGTGCAAAATATTTGCTGCTGTCTATCATTTGCCTCGATCTCACTATCTCCATTTTAACGGGGGCACCAACATCTCCAGCTCTTATTTATAAAGGTCCACAGTTGAGAAATACGACTGTTTTGCAACCAGTTAATTAGTTCAAGACTGCTTGCAAATGTCCTCACGACATTTGCAAGTAAAAACCTTCACGCCGCAGCTACATCTTCTAAGAAAATCACTTAAGTTCAAATCTAAACTTCGACTTTGTAAGGCCTAAAAGCCTCTCTAAACTCATCCACGTGCCCCAATTCGCTTAGCTCATCCTAATTGGGCAACTTCACGTACCTTCCTCCTCTCGTAGGCCGTCTTCTCCGGATTTAAGCCTTGGTACCGCCCCCTGGCCTGCGAGCGCTCCTCCCCTGACGGCCGCTGATTGGTCGAAGCTCTGTTCCACGTGAATCCGGCCTGGCCACCGCGCGGCGCCCGCCTGGAGCGCATGAGGCACGAGGACCAGCGAGAGCGCCTAGCAGCTCCGCCCCTCCACGTGGCGACCCCGCCCTGCCCCACCTCCCCCCGCCTGGCTGCTCCTGCCCGGAAGCTGTGGCCCTAAGCGCTGGCTGGCGGCGGTTTGTGGATGTTGGTCCCAAGGTTAGGTCCAGTCTCAGAAGACCCGACAGGGTGAGGTTGGGATAGGGGCCTGGGGTGAAGGGCAAACTGCTGCTAACTGATGGAGCTTGGAGGGGACCCGGGTGGTGAAAGCCTCGGGTTGGTGGAGAGGCGCGGGCGTCGGGGTCGGGGTCCAACCTGGGACAGCAGCTCCGCGAGGCCTGCTGGGGTGGGGGGAGGGTCCAGCCGTTGGGGCCTCAGCTCCCTTCCGCCTGCTTTCCTCCATTCCTTCCCGACCCTCCTGGGCCGCGCGGTCCGGACGCCCAGTCCAGCCGTCGCGCCAAGCCGCGTCCCAGCCTGCCATCCTCTGGCGGCGCCTCGAAGTTTCCTGAGCGTTGACTCAGTCTCCCCAGCGCGCTGGGTGTTCGGGCTGGAGAGCAGCAGGGCGGAAGCCAACTGCGTATAAGGCACGCAGTCCAGCTGCGCAAGTAGCTGCGCAAGTGGCTGCGGCTGGGCTGGGCTGGGCTGCATGGAGCCACGGAAAGGCCTGTGTGAGGGGGCTATCTCATGTGGGGGGCTAGCCCTCGTGGGGGCTATCCCGTGTGTGTGGGCTAACCCGTGGGGGGGCTATCGTATGGGGGGGCTAACCCGTGGGGGGGCTATTCCGTGTGTGTGGGCTAACCCGTGGGGGGGCTATCGTATGGGGGCTTAACCCGTGGGAGGGCTATTCCGTGTGTGTGGGCTAACCTGTGGGGGGGCTATTCCGTGTATGGGGGCTATCCCGTACGAGGGGGCTATCCTAACGAGGGGACGGGAACCCAGACTTAAATCGAAGTTTCCTTCCTGCTTTAGCTAAACTGGTGGCAAATAAATTTGTATTATAGGCCAACTCTAAAATAGCCAGTATCAAAGGATCTGATTGCAATTCGTGGCTTTTCATATACCTGCCCCACTTTGTGGAGCAAGAGTCAGGAACCACCGTACATTCCAGGTGTTAAGTCCTGTTATCCACATGCATGTGCAGAATTGCTTGTTTAAATAAGATATTTTCCAAGAATCACGGTAAAGGTATGCCTGAGGAGTTCGAGGAACTTCCCTTTGTAGGCTTTTAGAATTAAATTTAGCGCTTTAATGGGTAGATTGCTTTTCTAGTGTACACATTAAAAATCTAACAGTTGCAACTGCACCATTAAGAGCATAAAGATGCTCCGTTTGGCAAATATTAGCAATGCCTTATTTTCTTCTTGTGGACGTGTTTTAAGTGCTAATTTTAAAAGTTATTTTATATGTATGAGTGTTTTGTCTGCACGTGTGTAAGTGCACCATGCGCCTGTAGTGCCAGGAGAGGTCAGAAGAGGCTGTCAGATCCAGAACTAAATTTGCAGGTGCTTGTTAGGTACCGTGTGGTGCTGGGAACAGAACCTTGGTCCTCTTCAAGAGCAGTCAGTGTTCTTAAGTGCCTCAGCCCCTTACATGTGAATTTTTACAGCAGTCTTGGACTTGAACATTATTACCAAAGTTATAACAGCTCATGCAAAATGTAAAAATTTTAGTTATCAGATATAAAAAAAGTAAGGAGATTATTAATAGCAAGATTATGCAGAAGCATATTGTGTGGCTGAAGTTTAGTGTGTGTCGGTTTGTTGATGAGAAACAACATACAGTTTAAGAAAGGGTTGCAAATATAAACGAAATACATTTGTATAAAAACTTCATTTTAATTCTGAGTATCATTTTAGTATCTGATGGTTGATGAATGAGGGATAAGATGTCAAATAGCAGAATATAGAAGACAACAGAAGACACAGTAATGTGTTTAGTTTGGATAGTAATATGTGAAATCTTGGTCATAATTTAGTGAATGTAGGTGGTTTGTGTTAAACATTTTAAAATTATTGTTTATTAAATGTTTAAAATATGGTTACACGTTTGTGTATGGTTTGTGAGACTTCAGTTACTTGTGTGGAGGTCAACCTTGAGGAGTTGGTTCTCCAGGGACCAAACTTGAGTTCTCAGGCTTCAGTGGCCAGTATCACTATCTGAGCCACCTTGTGGTCCCCAAATGATTTTTTTTTTTTTTTGGTCTTTTTGAGACAGGGTCTCCCTGTAGCCTCAGCTGTCCTGGAACTCACTCTGTAGACCAGGCTGGCCTTGAACTCACAAAGACCCGCCTGCCTCTGCCTCCCAAGTGCTAGGATTAAAGGCATGCTCCACCATGCCTAGCTTCCCAAATGATTTTTAAAATCATTTTTGTTTCATCCTAAATTTAAACCTGCTCTACACATGTGAAATACCTAGTTCTAAAAGTTCAAATACATTTTATATTTAACTTTTGCAAAAAATAATGCGCTAGTTAATAGAAGTAATTTAAAGTGGTATTGAATCAATCCATCTCTGAACTATTATTTAGAAATAGTTTTGGATGTATATGACCATACTTCTAATCTTTTTTATTTTTCAAACATGTTGCTATAGTGCATTGCTTCACTTAAATACATGTTACTAAAACCTTTATTGATCATTGATGCAGCAGCTGTTGACTCAGTCTGTTACGCTCAGCAACATCTGAACTAACAGATCAGGAACTGTATAATAAAAGGGATGTCATAAAGATATGTGCTTTACAGAAAATGGTCTCCTTTTTTTTGTATCCCCAGCTGAACAAGAGTTTTTCTATATAAAAATTTTATTACATTTGACATTTAATACTGAGCGTAAACAATATAATGTTCACATTTGTAATCTTAGAAGTTTTTATAGTACTATAGAAGATGGAATTCCAGTTTGAGTTAGAATATAGATAAAACAGGTTCTTTTAGGTAATTATTTTTCAGATATTTTTCAAATGTTGTGGTTGTCATTTTCATTAATAGAATCTCTTTGAAAGGCAGAACAAATCTGAATTTTTAAATTTTTTTGGTAGGATGCTACAACTTAATTAAAGATATGTTAGTACTTAAAAGTAAAGATCTATTCAGACTATTATTTGAATATCTGCCCTGTGATTAGCTATGCTATCTTGGTTTTCTTGTAGCTTAGTGAGTTTGGGGAGAATTTTGTTTGCTTAGAGAGGAATCTTTGTAAGATCCAAATATTAGGAAAAATTATTTTTATCTGGGAAAGCTACAGTGAAATGTAAACATAGGACACAAACTTAATTTTTCAGTGTTTTTCTTTTCTTCCCCCCCCCTCCCCTTTCTAAGAGCTATTTACATCTTTCTTTTTCTTAGGACTCCCTCCTTTTGTTCCATTCTTGGGTTTGTGGGGTAAAGGAAAAAGTCTGTGGAACACTGGAATGTGAGCACATGCCTGGCAGTAGCACAATGCATGCTGAGTTTTGTAAATGTTTTATGGTAAATTTAAACATGCTTTGGACATGTTTTACATTTGATTGTAATTCTGTGGCTCAGATTTGTGAATTATGGTTTTAGTTAGTTTTAGTTAATGGTGTGGAAGTTAGGTCTTTTTAAAAAATTTCTCATTTGTGTTATGTCATTTTTTTTTTGGATTAGAGCCCCTGCCTTTTTGTTGTTGTTGTTAACTAAAGAGAGGATTGGATTGCTGGTGTTTCTATGTGTTTTATACTTGTGATTTCAAGTTTGCATATTTTGAGATTTCTTCATATATTAAAATCTTGCATATGTTTCTAGTCACTCTAGTAAAAGGTGTGTTTTACAAGCTCATGGCCTTGTAATAATTTTGCATAATTAGATAATCTCCTTAGCAGTACAATTTAGGGACAGGATTAACCCAAAATATATGTCTGTAAAGGAAACTGAAGGCATGAAATGAATTGTACAATTCATCTATTTGGAGTTAGCAGTGATCACAATAATAACAAAAGTCATGTATTTTAGATGAATTCTACATTTTTGAGTAAAATGATAAGAAAAGCTAGCTATATATATCCTATATTATAGAGAAAATTTTACATAGAATAAATTTAAAAAGCTATATATATATATTTTTTTTTTTTTTTTGCCTTTCTTGGCTGCCTGTAACTTACCATGTAGACCAGGGGGCCTCGAACTCACAGAGATATGACAACCATTGCCTCTCAAATGCTGGCACTACCATGCCTTGCCTTTTTCTTCTATAAAAAATGTAAATTATCATATTTCCTAATCTCCATATTGTTTCAATATGATCTTTTGTGTTTGATGTTCAAGTCAGTATAAATATAAATTGAACTTGAGTTCAGATGAGGCTGGAGTTTGAGCCCCAGGTTTTTTCAATTGCTAGTTTGGTGATCTTAAGCAAACCCTGTTTATAAACTTTTGGTTTTCTTATGTATATTGGAGATAGTTTAAGGGCCACTTAGAGTTCTGGTAGTTTCTTCCTACAGGATCTTCAATGATATAAAGGCAAGCCCTAGAGTAAAAATACTCTTAAATGGATAAAGATTGTTATTATAGCTTTGAGTATACCTTAGAATCTGAATTACTCCAAAATTGAACTTTTTAAAAAAAATTTTTTAACTAATTTTATTTATTTCTGTATGTGTATGAATGTACTGTTTGCATGCAAGTCTGTGCACCCGTGTCGTGCAACACCGCGGAGTTCAGAAGAGGGTCTCGGATTCCCCTGGAACTGGAGTTCTCCTGGAATTGGAGCTTCAGACGGTTCTCAGACGCCATGTGGGTGCTGGGGATCGAACCCAGGTCCTCTGTAAGAGCAGTCGGCGCTCTTAACCGCTAGGCCATCTCTCCAGCCCCAAAATTGAACTTTTTGAACAACACTGTGGAACCCCAAGTGTCAAAGTCTGTAGCTGACATGTGATAGGTTGCAGTCAAAACACAGCTGCAGTAAAATTTTGTTTAAAGTTGTGCTCGGGTTCTATGAGTAACTTGTGTGTTCAGATTCAGCTCCTGTCCCCATGATACTCATTATCATCTCAGAGTCCAGAACCCAAAATTACTGGAAATCTCAAACATTTTATAGTTCAAGCATTTAGGATAAGAGATACCAAGCCTATGTTAAAAGTATTTTAATTTTTAAAGTGATGAGAGTAAATATTGTATTGTTAAAGATAAACACAGGGACCCAGAACTGGTTAGTGTGCAGAGAATAAGAGACTGTAGATTACTCAGCCTTAAATGAGCTACTTCTGTATTATACCCCTTCCCCCAGAGACTCAGGGAGCATTGGGGAAGAGGGGACAGAAAGATTGTAAGAGCCAGAGGTGTTGGACGAATAGGAACCAGTCTCATCTGGACACAGCAGGGAAGCTACACAACCATAGTGGTTGTGACAGCATGCACAAGACCTGTGGCAGCCCAAGCCAGACAAAATCCCAGCATAAAGTAGGTAGTTGGGCATGAAGCCCTATTCCTAGCCGAGTTCAGTATGTAAGGAGGCAGACAATATGGCAGCATAATTTTCTTGGCAGAGCAAGAGTTTGAGGTCAACTTGATGTAGTTTTGAACTCTGTGTTTACCACTTTCTGGCTCTGGGGTCTTTGGATATTATTCTCTAGGTCTACTTGTTTTTCTATTAATTGGAAATAACTTACTTTTAGCAAGGTTAACTTTTATTAGTTGCAGAGATTAGAAATAATATTTAAAAATGCTCTTGTATTTATAATAAACATGTTAAACCTCTTATTGTTCTAAGCTTGGCATTGCAGTTTTGTTTTGAAGCCAGTTACTATAAAGATAAATTGAATAAGTAGTTTCTACAGTTACTTGAAATGATCCAATATATGTATAAATATTAGTATTTCTAAATAATTGTTTTAAGGCAAAAAAATGAGTCCTAATCTTTTTAACATCAGCCAATTTATTCGTCACAAATTTCTTTTCATTCTTCAAAAAATAGTTGTGAGAATAGACAGTATTATGTTAATAATCTTGCAGATATAGAAATCAAAGTACACATAACTAATTTATTCAGTTTTACAGCTAGTAAGTGAAAAGAAAGCTTATGGACCCAAGCTGTCTGGCGTCAGAGCCAAGATTGGCCTTGAAACACTAGTGGAGTGCAGTAGTGATTGTTTCCCTTGATCTGGA
Organism: Rhizomys pruinosus; assembly: GCA_009823505.1. Classification (NCBI taxonomy): domain Eukaryota; kingdom Metazoa; phylum Chordata; class Mammalia; order Rodentia; family Spalacidae; genus Rhizomys; species Rhizomys pruinosus. The sequence goes on along the minus strand of VZQC01013352.1, from coordinate 361,057 downwards.
GCAAACTCTGATGAGAGCCTTGGCATTCCCACTTCTACTAGAAAACCTGCTAGGAATCTTTAAGCCAGTTATTATAGTCAAGTCTGCGTATGCATCTCCTTTGTCACACTTACCTCACTGTTGAGAAAGGAAAGATGTTTCTTAAAAATGTGCTGCCTGTGCCAACAAAGTAGTTGCTTAAAAATGAAGTTATACTGCTATTCTGGTATTTATCAGTACTAATCTTTATTTTATCTTTATGGAATTTTTAATACCCCTTTACATACATTGTGCCAGTCAAAATTAAAAGGAATCCTATGATAACTTACATCAGTGTGCCAGTTCTTAAATCAGTAAGGTGTAAAGAAGAAGGTGAATTTTCCAAGGTTGTATAGCTAGAAAGGATGAAATTGAGGTACTCAAAATAACATACTTTTCCTATGCAGGTACTAAGGAGGCCTGACTCAGCTTAGCTTCCAAGATCAGTCAAGATTGGATGAGTTCCAGGTGGTATACCCACAGACAAAAGTTGATTCCGCTAACAGTGCTGTGCCATAGTGTTGCTGGTTTTCATTTCATAATTAAGATAATTTTATCTGGGGCAGGAGAGATGCCCTAGCGGTTAAGAGCATCGACTGCTCTTGCAGAGGACCCGGGTTCGATCCACAGCCCCCACATGGTGGCTGAGAACTCTCTTTAACTCTAGTTCCAGGGGAATCCGACACCCTCTTTTGACCTCCTCAGCATTGCATGACACGGGTGCACGGACTTACATGCAGACAGTACATTCATACACATAAAAAAATAAATAAAATTTAAAAAGATAATTTTATCTGAAGCCAAAATGGTTTTCATAGTGCATTTTCCATATTATGATTTTCAATTTTTATACATATTTACAGTAATGCTAAGTGAGAGCTGTAAAACCACAATGTTGGTGCTAGCTTTGGCAGCACATATACTAAAATTGGAACGATACAGAGAAGATTAGCATGGCCCCTGCGCAAGGATGAAACGCAAATTCGTGAAGCGTTCCATTAAAAAAAAAAAAACCCACAATGTTGATCTTTAGAAAAAAACCTAATATGATAATTAAGTTCTTTTAAAGTTAAAACAAGGCTGGAAAGGCAGTTTAGTTGGTAAAGTGCCATGTAAACCTGAGAACTTGGGTTCGATCCTAGTAAAAATGCTGGGTGTGCTGGTGTGTAGTTGTGACCCCAGCACTGGGAAGTCAGGAACAGGCAATTCCCTGGCTCATAGGTCATGATGCAAATTTACCATAATTAGTGAGTTTCAGGCTGAGTGAAAGACTGTCTCAAAAAACAAATTGGAAGCTACCTGAGGAACCCTAGCTGAGGTTGACTCTTGCTATCTTATGCACACATGTGCATGGGCACATACTCATTCATTTTTCCTTTCACTCTGCCTTCCTTTCTCACAGCTTGGTCCTTCTGAAGATAGTATTTAATTGATGAGTAACATTAAAAGCAGTTTCCAGGGGCTGGAGAGATGGCCTAGCGGTTAAGAGCGCCGACTGCTCTTACAGAGGACCCGGGTTCGATCCCCAGCACCCACATGGCGGCCGAGAGCCGTCTGAAACTCCAATTCCAGGAGAACTCCAGCTCCAGGGGAATCCGAGACCCTCTTCTGACCTCCGCGGCGTTGCACGACACGGGTGCACAGACTTGCATGCAGGCAGTACATTCACACACATACAGAACTAAATAAAATTAATTAAAAAAAAAAAAAGCAGTTTCCAGTTTCTACTATAGGGAAGAACATTGGGGCAGAACCTAAAGGGGAGCAGTGAAGTACAATCAGCAGACCTGTCAGCCACAACTGTCCTGGGTTTCATTCAAAGAAGTACTCCATAGATTCCAGGTATATACTACAAACTTACAGTCTCTTTTAACTTTGTTTTAGGAATTGCAGCCATGAATGAAGAAAACATAGATGGAACAAATGGATGCAGTAAAGTTCGAACTGGAACTCAGAATGAAGCTGCACTACTTGCTTTGATGGAAAAGACAGGTTACAACATGGTTCAAGAAAATGGGCAAAGGAAATTTGGTGGTCCTCCTCCAGGTGAGGATGTGTTTGTAGGTATTTAAATCTTTAACATAATTTGTATATTCTTTTATTGTATAAACTTCAGCGTAGTAGTTTGAAGCAGTGGTTTGGTTTTTTGTTGCTGTTTTTAATTGAGGTTTTGTGCCTTTCATTCAACATTCCTTAATCAAATTTAGACCCCCTTCCTTGTCTCCCCACCCCACCCCACCCCATCAGAGCTCATGTATTCTGCCATACATGTCTTTCATCTTTTTCTCAGTCTTTTTTTTTTAATTTCAATGCAGAAGTTTACTGTTTTGGGCAGAAGTTTACCATTTCAGTCAGTTCTTTGACTCAATCTTTTTTTTGCTGTTCCTTCCAATTTGTACTGCTCTAAAATATGCATATATACATGCCACATGTATACCAAAATTATGACGTCTGAAAACAAACTATAGGTTAATTTCAAAACATGTTTAGGGATTCACATTTTGACAGTAGAGTTGTATGCAAGTAAAGAAAAAATTTACATTTCTACATTACATAGCAAGTTGATAAGTCACATCAGGTATTATGTTTACTGAAAAGAAAGAGAAATAAAGATTTATTCAGATTTGGTGCTAGGATCCACAAATGAGGGACACCATAATGTCATCTGTTTTTCTGGGACTGTGTTACTTCTTCACTTAGCGTAATGGCTTCTAGTTCCATCCATTTACCTGCAAACTTTATGATGTCATCTTTCTTTACTGCTGCATAGAACTCCATTGTGTAGATGTACCACATTTTCTTTTTTTAATTTTAATTTTTTTATGAATGTACCGTCTGCATGCAGGTCTGTGCACCCGTGTCGTGCAATGCCGCGGAGGTCAGGAGAGGGTGTTGGATTCCCCTAGAACTGGAGTTCTGGAATTGGAGTTACAGATGGTTCTCAGCTGCCATGTGGGTGCTGGGGATTGAACCCGGGTCCTCTGCAAGAGCAGTTGTTGCTCTTAACCACTAGGCCATCTCTCCAGCCCTATACCACATTTTCTTTATCCACTCATCAGTTGAGGGACACTTGGGTTGCTTCCAGCTCTTCTCTATTGTGAAGAGAGCTGCAATAAGCAGATGTGCATGTATCTCTGGGATAGGATGAGTCTTGTGGGTATATACCCAGGAGTAGTGGTATTACTTGGTCAGGTGGTAGGCTCATTTTGAACCTTTTTAAGAGTTCTCCACACTCTTTCCATAGTGGTTGCATGAGAGTTTGTATTCCCACCAGCAGTCGGAATGCAAACTCCCCACAACCTCTCCAGCATTTGGTATCTTTTGTTTTCTTGATCCTAGCCAGTCTTACCGGAGTAAGGTGATATTGTAAAGTGGTTCTAATTTTCATTTCCTTAATTATTAGTGATGTTGAACACTTTTTTTAGATGTTTCTCAGCCATCTTTACTTCTTCATTTGTGAAGTCTCTGTTCAGCTCTTTAGAAGTCTCTGTTTAGCTCTTTACTCCATCTTTTGAGTGGGTCATTTGTTTTCTTGCTCCTTTGTTTTATGAGTAGTTTATATACACTGGATATTAATGCTCTATCAGAAGTATTACTGGTGAAGGTTTCCTCCCACTCTGGGTTTTCTCTTCACTTTTTTGATTGTTTCTTTCACTGTATATAAACTTTTGAGTTTAAAAAGGTCCCACTTGTCAATTGTTAACCTGTGCAACTGCTGTCTGATTTAGAAAGTCTTTTTCTATGTCTTATAGGTTACTGCCAATGTTTTCTTCTATCATTTTCAGAGTTTTGGGTTTCACATTGACACATTTTTTTTATTTATTTTTATGTGTATAAATGTACTGTCTGCATGTAGGTCTGTGCACCCGTGTTGTGCAATGCCACGGAGGTCAGAAGAGGGTCTTGGATTCCCCAGGAACTGGAGTTCTCCTGGAATTGGAATTACAGACGGTTCTCAGCCACCATGTGGGTGCTGAGGATCGAACCTGGGTCCTCTGCAAGAGCAGTTGGCACTCTTAACCACTAGGCCATCTCTCCAGCCCCAGACACATTTATTTTTTAAACTTGCTTGTTTTAAGAAGTGACTGAGAAATAACTTGGTTTGAATTAGAAAGAAATCAAGATTTAGGGCAGTAAGGGAAAGTATTCCTGGCCTTTAAGGGGAGTCATTTGGGAAGAAATTTGAAAGAGGAATGAGCAGAGGAGTAGTATTTGTATTATTTGAATCGATACAGTACAGTTCCTTGGCTCAAACTTTCAAATGACTCAAGAGGTTCTTTAAATAAACTTGGGACTTCTGGTTTCCTCAGTGGCTACCTGTCTTGTTCCTCTCCTCCACCCTTTAGTAATCTTCAGGCATATAGGCTTCCATTTTTGTTCTTGATTTCTCTTCTTCCTTAATGGCCTTCTCCCAGGTAATCCTTGTGCCTTACTCCCTCGTTTCATTTAGGTCATTGCTTAAACTTTGTGCCCTGAGATTTTACCTTACTGTGTTATTGAAGATAATAACTCTTACTGGGTGAAATTTTTTCACAGTGCTTTATCATTGTCTCCTAGGGCTTTGTTAAAATAATTTTCACAAGGGAGAGAACTCTTCAACTCTTAGAGCAATACATGCCACAGAGGAGGCTGATCGCCAGTTTGGTGAATGAATAAATAATTCTCTATTGAATATATTGTTTTAGAATTTATTTTTTAGGTGTCTTCATCTTTATCTTTCAGGTTGGGAAGGTCCACCTCCACCTAGAGGCTGTGAAGTTTTTGTAGGAAAAATACCTCGTGATTTGTATGAAGATGAGTTAGTTCCTGTATTTGAAAGAGCTGGGAAGATATATGAATTTCGACTTATGATGGAATTTAGTGGTGAAAATCGAGGTTATGCTTTTGTGATGTATACTACAAAAGAAGAAGCCCAGTTAGCCATAAGAATTCTTAATAATTATGAGATTCGACCAGGGAAGTTTATTGGTGTATGTGTAAGCTTGGATAATTGCAGATTATTTGTTGGAGCCATTCCCAAGGAAAAGAAAAAAGAAGAAATTTTGGATGAAATGAAGAAAGTTACAGAAGGAGTTGTAGATGTTATTGTTTATCCAAGCGCAACAGATAAGACCAAAAATCGTGGTTTTGCATTTGTTGAATATGAATCTCACAGAGCTGCTGCTATGGCTAGGAGAAAACTAATTCCAGGTAAATTAATCTTCTTGAGGTTATTTTTACATATTAATTCCCACTGTAAATATGGAAAGATGGAAAAAATAACAGTATATGATAGATCATTATTAGCAAAATATGTGTGCCACTGAAAGGAGTAAAGGATTACTTTAGTGAATTAATGACTATAAAAATTCTTTTTTATTTTTATTTTTTATGTGTATGAGTGTACTATCTGCATGTAGGTTGGTGCACCCATATCGTTCAATGCTGCAGAGGTCAGAAGAGGGTGTCAGATTCCCCTGGAACTGGAGTTAAAGATAGTTCTCAGCCGTCATGTGGGTGCTGGTAATAGAACCCAGGTCCTCTGCAAGAGCAGTCGGCGCTCTTAACTGCTGAGCCATCTCTCTAGCCCCAAGAAACTGTTCTTATAAAATGAGTTATATTTACTAATTACTGAATGGTACTTTAACTGAGTTGCTAATTAGCTAATTATTTAATAAAAATCCAAATGGTATTAATTTTTCAAAAAAATTAATTTTTTTCCAAAAAATCTAAAGTCTTTTTGGTCTTAAATTTTGTCAAACATGCTGGTTAGGTTTGCTTTGGTACAGACTTTTGTCCAGTAGTGTACTTGGAGAAACACTTTTATATAGCACTTTATACTTAAATCCTTTGCTTTATCATACATTCCAATCAATCTATTCACCTTTGTTTTAGGAACATTTCAACTCTGGGGCCACACTATTCAGGTAGATTGGGCTGATCCTGAGAAAGAAGTTGACGAGGAAACCATGCAGAGAGTTAAAGTTCTCTATGTAAGAAATTTAATGATGTCAACGACAGAGGAAACAATTAAGGCAGAATTCAATAAATTCAAGCCTGCAGCAGTTGAACGAGTAAAGAAACTTAGAGATTATGCTTTTGTTCACTTTTTCAACCGAGAAGATGCAGTGGCTGCCATGTCTGTTATGAATGGAAAATGCATCGATGGAGCAAGGATTGAGGTAACACTGGCAAAACCTGTAAATAAAGAAAATACTTGGCGACAGCATCTTAATGGTCAGATTAGCCCCAATTCTGAAAACCTACTTGTATATGCTAACAAAGAAGAGAGTCACTCCAAAACTCTAGGCAAGCCACCAGCTCTTCCCACTTGGCTCAATGGTCAGCATAGCCCAAGCCCCCCTGAAATTGAAAGATGTACTTACCCCTTTTTTCCTGGGACAAAGCTTACTCCAATTAGTATGTATTCTTTAAAATCCAATCATTTTAATTCTGCAGTAATGCATTTGGATTATTACTGCAACAAAAATAATTGGGCCCCACCAGAATATTACTTATATTCAACCACCAGCCAGGATGGAAAAGTACTCTTGGTGTATAAGATAGTGATACCTGCTATTGCAAATGGATCCCAGAGTTACTTCATGCCAGACAAGCTCTGTACTACACTGGAAGATGCAAAGGAACTGGCAGCCCAATTTACATTGCTTCATTTGGGTAAGTTTAGAGATACTTAAAATATTGAACTTAGAAAATGCTGTGATAGTCTGTAAATGCATTTATTTTGAAAACTTAACATTAATGGTGTTTAAAAATGAATTTTATCTCAGTTTTTGTGAGATAGGACCAGGAAAATCACTAAGAAGTTTGAAATCCATAATTTTGTTGCATCTTGGCTCCTGTATAACTTTGCTACATTTAGCCTTTTCAGTATTACTTGCCTGTAGGGAAGTTCAATTTTGATAAATTATGGAGTTTAGACCTTGTTTCATTATTTTTGTAATGAGGAGTGCATCATTTGATAAAAATTGCTGTGTAACTGATGAGATTTATTAGGTCAACCACTTTTTATTACTGTTCTGTATCTTTGGTGAAGTCTACACGAATTTTTGGTATGAAGGGGTGGAGATTCATAAAATCAGACATTTCCTATGGGTCATGTGTAGACACAGCCTTATGCTCACCAATCTGGAAATTTGTCATTATTATTCATGAAAGACAAAAGCACATTAAGAGATGTTGATGACAGTTCTGTTTTCAGATCTTAAGCTTTTAAGGAGCTAAGCTTTCTCAAATGTTGGGATGATTAAGGATTACAGCACATGAGAAATTTGCTAACTTGGATATTAAAAAAGACATTATAACCCTCTAGTGTTTATTACTTATGCTAGCCTCTTCCTGTATACTAGTAAATGTCACATTCTAATGTACCTGTAGTTTTTAGTTGGTGATCATTTTGTGTCCCTAATAGTTTTTATCAGAAGAGAGGTGATTTCTTGAGAATAGAGTCAATAAAAAGGAAAGGCCTCCTGAAAATTATAGTTGTCAGCTGTTAGCTTAAAACTGATTATTTGGCTTGAGGACCATATTACTGATAGTTGTATGTATTTTAAAAAGATATTCTCAAAAATTTTAAAGGAAAGTAGTTAAAAAGGAAAAGTATTGTCAGAAGGGAAAGTAGCTGGATGTGGTAGTGCATGCCTGTAATCCTAGGATTCAGGAGACAGAGTCAGGAGGGTGACTACAAGTTTTAGACAACCTTGGTTTACATAGTGAGTTTCAGACCAGCCAAGGCTATAGAAAGACTATCTGAATCCCTCCCACCAAATAAAAATGAGAGCAATCTTTATACATTCTATGATGCTAGTCTATCATAACTATCTCCTTGCTATTATGAGCATTTTAAGGGAATTTTGAATTGAGAACTATCAAAATTTGGGGGTGACTACAGAGTCTCCTTGGGAGAAAATTTTCACTAGTGTCTTTTTAATAGTTTAGAAATATTCGAGTTTGGCAATCATCTAAATCATAGGTTAGGATTTTTTGATGCACAATATAGAAGCCTTCCATTTTTCTCTTAATAAAGAACATTTAAGTTAAAAGAAAATAAGTGGAGAGCAAATGATTCAAATTAGAGTTCTTAAAAATGGGACAAAGTACTCTTTTTCAGTGACCTATGGGTAATTTCTGACAAGGTTTATAATTTACCTTGGTGATACTGAAACATTTTTATTTCAAGTTTAGCTTACAACAAGCATGATCATTTTAGTCTATTTTATAGCAGAATTTTATGGAGACTGGTGCACCCACCCCTTCATAACATAAAAAGCAGATTCTATCTGAAGCTAAAAGCCTTTTTCATTAGCCTTTTATAAACTCCCCACTGAAGAAGCATTTAACTTCAGTCCTAGGGCTATAGTTCATTATTACTAAGAAACTATGAAACATTCCCTGTTTGTTTTGTTTTGGGGATATAATTAGCTTGTAGGTATGCCCAGCCTTTTGACATGTGATATAGCATTGTCATATAGTGTTCACTCTTGAGAATAACAGTTACAGAAAATTTCAAAACAAATCTCATAATGGTTAGAGTAAGTTTATAGTTTTCTGTTGGGATGCATTCACAGATACACTGGAGTACATGCAGCCCATGAGTTGGACTCAGTTGCTAAGGGTGCATGCAGATTGTTTTAGGCAACTTACCTTAGATGTTTTCAGTTTTGTATTGGAGCTTTTGTAAATAAAAAATTTGAGCGGTTTGTGTTTTGTATATTTTCCCTGTTTACTGTAAGTAGCATCTAAATACAAAAATATTTGGAGTCAGATGTGGTGGCCTATAATTCCAGCATTCGGGAGGCAGAGGCAAGCAGATCAAGGCCAGCCTGGTCTACATAGTAAGTTCCAGGCCAACTGGGGCTACAAGAAAGCCTCTCTCTCAAAAAGACCAAAAAATACAAAATAAAATTAAAAAAAAAATATTTGGGTCTGGGATGTGATGTAGCCTTAGCAAGTGTGCAACCCTGTGTTCAGTCCATATCCTCTCCCCAAATAGATTAAATGCTACAGCTTATTTGGGCACAGCAAATCAGATCTGAGGCCTTGAGTAGAGGGAAACACAAAAATATTTAACTAATGTGCTTGATGAGAAGTTTAATTGGAAGCTGTTTAAAATACTGTCCAGGCAACTGAGGGAATAGAAGAGAGAGGGAGAGAATTCCAGGGGGCAGAGAAGCCTTAGCTCAGGAATCTTGGAAACTTTGATCAGAGAAAAAGTGTGAGACCTTTGGTCAAAAGTGATGCATAGACAGGAGGCTCTGTGTTGTCAAATGGCAGGTTGAGGACAGAGTGCTACTGGTAGCAGTGTTCGAGATTACTTCTTTCCTGTAATAATATTGGATCTTCTAATGACAAATATTAAAGGGTTGGTTCCTTTAGGCACATTTCTCCTTTAGGTAAAACTTACAGGGCTTTATGAGGAAGTTCAGGCTTGGATCAGTTGATCGTAGTGTGAAGTTTTAGAGAGCACTAGTTTATTGTCCTACCCTCCTGAGTCTTTGAGACATTGAATGTTATTTTCTTCTGAGGTTTTGGAAACTTGTTACTGGTTATGAGTCCTTTAAACAGAGTATGTATTACATCATCTTTTGGTTGTAATTTTAAAATTTTTCTGAAATTAATTTTGCACTTAGTATAATTAAGTTTAAACATATTTTCTTTGGCTATAGCAATTTTTCCTAAAAATTTGCTTTTATACTTTCACTAATCCTATCATTTTAGTCCTTTTTTTTCAACCACTATTATCCAGTTTTACTTGATGGTCTTTTTTTTTCTTAAAGTGATAGTGTTATGCCAGATCTTTACCATCAAGCTATACTCCCGACTGACCTGGATCTTTGATCATTTTTATGTGAGATACATTTATTTAACTATTTGAGATCTCTTGAAGAATATACTCTTAATCCACATAATTTTGGATTTACTGCTCCCATTTTTCAAGTTTAAAAACTTGAAGAGACTAGAAAAGATGTTACATACCTAAATGGCCATCTTTTGTTATTTTGAAGAAAAAAAATAGTCCTTAAAGGATAATAGATAGCTAAATGAATGTTAGAAATTATGTCAGTTACTTCTAGTGACTCTCCATTTAAAGTACTTTATCATCAATTTAAAATACATAGTTTGGTCCCATCCAAAGAAAACTGCATTTTAATGAAAATACCTGTAATAGGAAGAAGGCTGAAAATTGGGGTTAATGCCTAAATTGAACACTCTTCATTTCAAAATTAGATATTATCTTTATTATGTCAGAATAGCCTCCTTTATTTCATCCATCCAGCAGAATAAGCAGTGCTTATTTTTAGGAATGTAAAGTAAGGAGGATATACAAGGTGAGTTTATAGTAAGACAGGATCTTGCTATATTAGCCCAAGCTGGCTTTGAACTTGATGTCTTCCTGACTCAGCCTCCTGAAATCAGTGAGTTCAGTGGGTAGAATGCAGACTTGGGGGTTAGGATAAAAAAAAAAAAACTTAGAGAATTTCAAGTAGAAGGAGTCTACATATGTGCTGATGTGAATTGAACTTCTTAAAATAATTTATTAACAAGTAATTATAGGCAAGGCATCTATTCTTGTTTCTGTATGTAATTCTGATACCAGTGGTAGTTTCTTGTTGTATGAGAACAGAGATGAGAATCTCTCACAAACTATCTTGTGTCATTGATTTAATTTTATGTGATTTGTTTATTGGTGTTTTCAACATGACGAGTGAAGTTTTAATTCAATAACAGGTCTCCTTGGACTATTTCTTATGTCCTAAGTATACTTTTCTAAGAATTTGCTAGGTAAAGGTATACAAAATATTTTTTCTTAATAAATCAGAGTCTAATGAAGACATAGCACAAAATGTATGCATATGCTATTTTGGGGAGTAAAGGGAAGGGTGCGCCTTCCACCTGATCTCATAAATCTTGAGTTTGTGGCACAGTGAACCTCAAAATGAACAGTTTTCTGTTGGAAAAATAGCATGGTGGTGGATTAAAGGCAAACATTTTTGACACTGTTTACTATGATAATTTCTGATTGATTTTAGGAGAATTGAGAATTGAAAAGATGTGGGCATTAGTTAATTGAGCTTTCATTAGTCTTTCTGCTTAAAACTTTTTACTTTTCAGTAAAAGTAGTATAGGCTGTACTTGCTTTTCCTCTGAGCAAGTAATTTTTCCAGACAACCTATCCTAATTTTTGTGGATTATTTTATGTGAAATGTTATGTTTTTAGCCTTGCTACTTTTTTCAGTGTTTTAATTTGTTACTCATAGTATATTGCTTCTTGTATTTGATTTGAAATTATGTAAGATTTTTATTTTTTTCTAGTCACTGAATGGGATTTAGTAAATGTTTTGTTTGCTTTCCCCTTAACATGTAAATTAGGATTTGGTTTCTGCTATGTCTTGAAACTTCAATTAAAAGTTATGAGATAAATACCAAGGTAAAAACATCACTGTGATGTGAGAAGTTCTTTCCTGAAAGATAATTGGTACTTTTTTCTATGAATTATTATTTCCAGATTGATGGGCAGAGTGCAAAAAATACAAGAATTTTAGATTTAGAAAATTTATCAATAAATTGTTTTGAAATAAAGAGAAACTTCTAGTTTTTTATTAAAATAATTTAAATATAAAATAATGGTTATATTACAGTGGAAATTTGAATTATAAACAGAAGAGAATAAATATTTAGAGAAAGCTATACCATCCAGATTTAAGTATAGATCTTTCATACTATCTCAAGCTAATATTTATAAAACAAATTATCAAATTTACTTTAAAATTCACCTAGTTAACTAAATGAGAAGTAGGCATCAGTATCAACATTTTACACATTAATTTTCATATGACCAAATGATAAGACCAAAATTCCATTAACTCAACTATGTGTTTCTAACCCTTGGAGAGGGTTTTTGAAAATGTATTTAATATATTCCTATGGGAATTTTTCTTTAAGACTCTTTGATGACTGTCTAGTATCAGAATCTTAATCTTACTAGCAATTGTATTAATTAATGGGCCACAAATACTATGACATTAATATTATGAATGAAGCAGCTAAATAGAACACTAAAATCAAAGCACAGGAATTCAACAGTGTGATATGTGAGTGGGAAATGAGCGATTCCGTCTTTTAAACTTCTAAAATGTCAGGGTTATTTGGTGAGCTCTAAGGATTCTTTTAGCTCACAGATATAGAGTTTTGTTACTAAAGTATATGTCCAGGTATCTGCATAGGACTAAAAATGATACTTTAAAATATATCTGTCAATATATTTGAGTTCTGATCACTTAAAACCATGAGAGAGTTAACTTTTTATCAGTGTACTATTTCTTTCTTTATAGAAGTCAAAGCTTATGTATACCTTTTTTTCTGAGACAGGCTATTGCATATCCCTGGCTGGCCTGGAGCTTGCTATGTAGACCAGGCTGGCCTTGAACTCACAGAGATCTGCCTGCTTCTGCCTCTCAGGTGTTGTGATTTATGCATGTCCTTTTCATAGTGGAACAACAGTTAAAAAAAAAAGCAGACGAGGTAGTCATCTGGCTCTTTGATTGTATGATGGCACATCCTTTTGGATGTTTTCTTCTCCTAATTTGCCTATCAATTATGATCAAAACCAATATTAAGATTCCAGTAACAGTTTCTTAAAAATTTAGAAACTTTTTTTGTAACAGAGTATCTGGGACAATACTGATATGTATTATCATATATGAGGCCAATATTTGTTCCATAGTTACATTTATTTACTGTTTAAAGTGATTTTTCTGAGTTTCTTTATTAATTAAATGAGCTTGAGCCTTTATTGTATAATTTCTTAGTATCTTTGGTTAATGCATTCCTAAAAGCTTGCTTTAATATATTAATTTGTAATGGTAATTATTTTTGTATTAATAGCTCATTTTCTAATTTTATCATTTTATCCAAATTTTAAAATGCTTTTAATTTGCTCCCTTATGCTAGAGTCAGTGTATTTCACCACATAGATTTCCCCTTGGATGTCAATGGCAATTCATAATTCTGCCACATGGTGTCGCCTAAATACATTTTTTAATGTGGCTTAAAAAGAAATTTTTTTTTGTTTTATTTTTCTTTTTGGTTTTACACATTTTTTGGTATTTTTGAGACAGTGTCTCCCTTTTAGTACCAGGTGTCCTGGAGCTCGCTCTGTAGACCAGGCCGGCCTTGAACCCACAGAGGTCCACCTATCTCTACCTCCCGAGTGCTGGGATTAAAGGCGTGCGCCACCATGCCCGGGTTAGCACTTGGGAGGCAGAGGCAGGTGGATCTTTGTGAGTCTAAGACCAGCCTGGTCTACAGAGCAAGTTCCAGGACAGCTGGGGCTACAGGGAGACCCTGTCTCAAAAAGACCAAAAAAAAAAAAAAAAGAATTTTTTTTCTATGTTATATTGACACTGACACTATGCCCCCCCCCACTTACTTTTGGGTTTTGAATCTGGAATACGCAATATTGGTATGAGACATGACAGCTAGTATTCTCGAGCCTGTCCTACTCTTATTTCTGCTTCTTAGTATTTAACACAACAGCTTATGCTGAAGCAATATAATCTAGTGAATGGACTAGTGACTGGTGACAAGTTTACAGTAAGAGTTTTCCTGAGATAAATTTATTTTGTGCTTCTTTTCTTCTTGAGACAAACTTGCCTCAGATTTGCTCTATAGCTAGGGCTGAGCTTGAACAGCTGATCCTTCTTTCTCCACCTCCCAAATGCTGATTGCATTTTGTGTTTCTAAACAGTTTAAAATTATGTTATTTGCTTGCAGACCTTTTGTTTAAAGTCAGATCTTAGTAGCTCATAGCTGATATCTGATCACTCCTAGAGCAATTTTTCTTAGGGAAGTGTATCCTCTGTCCAAGCCCTGGTAGATATTATCTCCAAGAATGCTACACTTGCCTGCAGGCTCATAAAATAAATATTTCCAACCAATTACAAGTTTTAAGCCAACAGAATATTAATAATTGATTGTATGTTTTTCATCCTAAAAGTGATATTATTTGGTTAGAGTTATATTAATTTCATATAGGCCATTATTTGTCTCAGAGCAAGTGATACTTGAACTGTATAATTACCTGGATTTAGATTTTTATATAGGCAGTAATTCATATTTTAAGGGAATAGTTTGGTATCTAAATATATTTATGTATTGCTTTTGTCTAGTAATTATAACATTTATACCATACTAATATCATACAATTTATATTGTAATTAAGTCCATAACTTTACAATGTATACAGGACTTGGGCTGGGTGTATAGCCCAATTATGGCCTTTATTCTTAGTATCCTTATAATGCTGGGCTCTGCCCCTATCCCCAATCATTACAAACCGTCAACATATGGTGATTATATTGCCCGATAATTTGGTGAGTATACTCTGGAACTAATATTTTGTTGTGTGTTTAAGTCACACAACTTGAACTTTGTATACAATCATAGAATTGACAAACGTGAATTAATAAAAAATATAAACCAGGATGTAAAGCTTCAGATTTTTTTTTTTTTTTTTTTTTTTTTTGAGACAGGTTCTCCCTGTAGCACCAGCTGGCCTGGAACTTACTATGTAGACTGCTAGCCTTGATCTCCCAGAGATATACCTGCCTCTGCCTCCAAGGCTGGGATTAAAGGATTGAGCTACTGTATACAGCTAAGCTTCAGGTTTCTTAGTAGAATAGGAATCTGTGTTTGTCTGTACTTTTTCTATGTTTTGTTTAGCATGTTATTTCTGTTTTTGTTATTAAACAGGATGACAAGCAGCAGTTGGGGAAGGAAAGGATTTATGTGGCCTACAGGTTACAGTCCATCATCAAGGGAAGCCAAAGCAGGATCCTGGAGGCAGGGACTAGATTAGAGACCAGGGAGGAGTGCTGCCTACTGGCTTGCTACCCTGGCTTGCTCAGCTAGCTTTTATATACAGCCCAGGCTCACTTGTTTAGGAGTGGCACTGGCCACAGTGGGCTGGGCCCACTTACATCAATTAATAATCAAGAGAAGATCACACAGACATGTCCACAGGCAAATATGATGGAGGAAATTCCCTCGTTGAGATTTCCTCATCTTAGGTGTGTCAAGTTGACAACAAAACTAAAAGGACATTGAGTTATTTTTTTTTCTTTTTTTAAAACTTTTTAGATCCTGTTTTGCTTATAGATTATTGTAAGACCATGTACCTATTAGTTTTTCATGTTAACTTTGTTTCAGCAATACATGTTTCTCTGTGCTTGTTTATTGGCCCAGAGTATAGGAGAAATAAATGTCATAGAACTGGCTGCAAATATGCCATATATTGGATGGCTCTCCCCCGCCCCCCATTTTTTTTCTGCTGCCTTAATATTTAAGAGTGACCAGATCTGGGGCAGTTAAGAGTACTGGCTGCCTGTGCAGAGGACCAGGGTTAAGTTCCCAGCAGCTACCTGGTGGTTAACAACCATCCGTTAACTCCAGTTACATGGGAATTCGATGCCCTCTTCTGACCTCTACAGGCATTGCAGAACACTGTCCACTTATACATATGCAGGCAATACACATATAGTAAAAATAATAAAATATTTTAAGAGGTACCAGATTTGTACTTAGTGGATTTATGAAAACACTGGATTTGGGAACATAGAATTTATAAGGTCCCAGGTGAACCATTATGAATATCTAGCAAACATGTTTGAAATTGTGTATGACACTAAAAAGTTAACTTTTTAAACAAAAGTTAGAAATGATTAAAGCAGGGAACTGGTCCTGGACTGAGAACTAAAAGAGAGTGAGTACTGCTGGGTGAGGAAGAGGTTCCTTACCTAGGATTTCTAGATGTTCTGACTGGACTCCAATGGATCTTTTTTTCACAAAGGATATCTGGGTTTGGGAGCTTGACTGGATAGGGCATAGCTTGGATGTTGTAATGCGTGACTTCTGATGCGGGGATGGGGCCTGGAGGAGACTGGTTTTGATTGGGAACCATTGTATGAGTGGTACAAATGCTCCATAAAAATTATGTAAAGTGAAATGATTAAAGCAAAGGATGTCCATGAATTTAACAGGATCTTACCTTTGGGTATCTGTGTAGTTCACAGGAAGATAAAGAATCCTTTGTGGAACCCCTTTGCATGAAGTTTAGGTGCACAGAGCACACACATGAGGATGCCAGAGCACTGGAGAGTTACTTTTTTCTTTTAAAAATCAAAGGGAAAGAGGAGATTCTAAGCAGAAACTACAATTACCTACTCATTATAAAGCACTCCTCGTTCTTAAGGCAATTTGCAAATAAAAGTTTTTCCTACTTTTATTGTTTTTCCTGTGATTTGCTTGTTTTTAGCAAGCAAATATAGGTAAGCATCTGTGACTTTTCTCATTTATGTAGCAGCATTAAGAGAAAGGCAAAAACAAAAACCCTTTACTTTTCGATGCTGGAGAGATGGCTCAGAGGTTAGTGTTTGGGCAGTCAAGAGGACCAGAGTTGGGATTCTAGCACCCTCATAACAAGCGGGTGTCCTGCAAATGCCTGTATCGTAGTCTCAAGGGATCTAACACCCTCTTCTGGCATCTCTCTGTGCACAGCCAGGCTCATGCATACACTTGTATAGACACATACATGCATGTATACAAATAAAATAATAATATAATAATAATAATAATAATAATTTTTCCTTACTGTTTCTTATGCCTTATGCTGTATGCAGGAAGGGAGTTGCTATACAAATCAACATGGAGTTGGGAGGGCAGATCTCCAGACCTGTGATAAGCTTTTTAAAAAATTTTTGAAAATTTTATACATGAGTATTGTCTTCACATAGTCCCCCACCAACTCCTCCCATGTACTCTCTTTCTCAATTTCTTGCTCTCTTCTTTATTGTTGTTAATATATACATTTTAGAATTATGAAGTATGAGACGTGAATTATGAAACACAGGATACACAAGCACCACTAAATGGTGCCTTTTAGTGGTGCTTGTGTATACCCGTGTTTAGGGATGCCCATTTGGGATTAGATAACCTCTCAGGAAGCTAGTTCCTGGAGAAAATGTATTCTCCTTCCCTCAGCATCCGTTGATTGCCGAAGATGGGATTCCATATTACCCCATCCACTTTGGCATGTCAACTAATTTCATCATATGCAGATCTCATTAGACTATCATACTGTGTAGTTTTGACTTTACCAGTCCTACTGGCTTAGACCAGATCACTCCAGTATACTTTGCACTTACTTAGGACATCTGAGTGAATCCAAAATGAATCATTGTATTTTGGAATGTTGTAGCATATCTTGTTTATATGATAGTCTTAGGGATTTAAAGCTAGGAGGGTATGCATCTCCAGTCATTGATATTATGTCAGGGCAGCAGATAATAGTTTTTCTCCCATGCAGATGATAGACATTTTTAGGTCCCCTGTTGCTTGCTGCTCTGAATATCTCAGTACTTACATACGATTTGTCCTTCGGTGTTTATCTACTTTTTTCATTATTGCTGAAAAATCAGCAGTAGCTTGCTATTGAACAAGTTTTGTGAAGTCCTTATTCTGCTCAGAGTGCTCTGTTGTTTGGCTTCCTTCTCGCTACCTAACCGTGGATGTGTACCTGTTGCATTGATCATCTGAACTTGTCATCTGTCTTGTTTCTAGGGTTTTGTAGTCATCTATCCAGAAGTTTCTGTGTCATTGCTTGTGCTGCTAGCCCTGCTTGAAATGTTCTGCTTACCTTCTCCTGCTTAGCTCTTGCATTAAGGTTTTTCTTGGAAATAGTAATGTCAAATGACTTGTTCTCTGTAATATTAGGCTATAACATAATGTAGTAATTTAATTTAATTTATTTATTTTTGGTCTTTTTGAGACAGGGTCTCCATTTAGTCCCAGCTGGCCTGGACCTCGCTATGTAGACCAGGCTGGCCTTGAACTCATAGAGATCCGCCTGCCTCTGCCTCCTGAGTGCTAGGATTAAAGGCATGTGCCACCATGCCCGGCAGTAATTTTATTTTTTATGCTACTCTTACTCAAGCTGGTCTTTGAACTCAGTATGGAATTGTAGGCATGCACCACCATGTCCAGCTATTTACTATTATACAACTTTTGATCCATCATGATTTATAAACTGAAGGGATTTTTGTATACGGAGAATTGGTTGTTACCATAGCCTGCCTTATATAGGTGAATACTTTTAGTAGTGCTTTCTGAATAATTTTAAGTGATACACATGCTATATAGCTAAAAGTCTGAGAAAAGCCAGCAACTTTTGGTTGTACTTTGAATAGAAAGAAGAATTGGAAAGGAAGTATATGTGATGTAAGTTGGCTGGTACAACATACACAGGAACATTTGAATTGTGAATACTGACTAATACCGAATGAGAGATGTATCTTACTGAAGTAGAAATTATATCAGCATGTAATGTTCTATAGCTTTTTTCTTTTTGTTGAAGTTTTGAAATTTTTATGTATTTTTTTGTAAATTTTAATTGAATTTTGTATATTTTGTACAGAACATCACAATCTTAACCATCTTTTACCCCCTTTCCCACTGGCACCCTCCCATTGCCCACCCCAACCACTGGAATTCATACATTCTGTCATTTGTGTTAAGGCCTATTGTGTCAAGTTAGTTTCCTCAGACATTCCTCAGTGCAAGTTTGTCCATTGAGGTCTGGTCAGCCTATCTTGAGTCCTTCCCTAAGAAGATGAGGTCTTCCTCACCCAGCAGTAATCCACAGTCCATATTTCTTCAGCTAAGATTGGGGTCTGCTGCATATTTCCCCAGTTCCATGCTAGGTTTTTGTCTGCTTTAGTTTTTATAGGTCTTGTGCCTGCTGATATCATTGCCGTAGGTTCATATGAGCAGGGTCCCAGGAGATCATAGGACTTTATTTCCATATAGTTAAGTACCTCTTCCCTGGCTCTTAGAGTCTTTCTGCCCCTTCTTCTGCAGTGGTCCCTGGGTAGGTAAGAATTACTATGGGGGGGCCTGTCCAAAGACCCACATTCTGCAGACTCTTAAACTATGCTTTGGCCATTGGTGACCTTTTGTGTTCATGGTCCTATGTTGCAGGAGATATATTAATGAGAACTGAGAGATTCATTAGGGTCCTCTTTATCCATTGTTCTATGTTCTGTGAGCCTTAGGTGTAGCTGTTGCATTGTAGATGTGCCACTTAGGCTTGGGCAATTCCCAGACAATGTCTGTGTGTGGCCAGTTGGGGAACTCTGTAATAGTCTCCATTTGTTGCAAAAGAAGCTTCTTTGATGAATGGTGACTGGGATACTTCTCTGTAAATACGAGGATCCATATTTAGCACATAGTAAGAAATTACATTAGTCTAGGGATGTGACAGCTTTGGGGTTTTCTGTAAGATCTCTGACCTTTCAGCCATGTGTAATTTGGCTGTGTTTACAGTACCACACAAAAGTTTCTCCCATTGAGTGGGCTTTAAGTCCAATTAAGTAGCTGTTGATTGCTTCTAAGATAAAGGTGCCAGTACTGAACCAATGCCCTACACTGTGCTGATCATTGCTGTAGTTGTTTGGTCTTGAAGCTGGTGTTGGACCCATTGATTGATGTGAGACTAGCCTCCAGGTCAGTTCCAGCTTTATTGCTCCAAATCCTGTGTCTGAAGTATGTCCTGTCTTCAGTAATAGGCTCTTACCTTCCAAGTTTCGGGTGGCAATCAAGGGCTGTGGAAAAACAGGCTTGTGTCCAAAGCTAGAAGTGGAACAGGGTGTGGGGTCAGAGAAATTGGAGTTGCTCAAGCTGTAGGGAAGTTCAGCATGTAATTTTTTAAATGATCATGAAATGGATATTTCTATTATGAGCAACCCTTGAGCACAGATTGAGGCATATGGATGAACTTATATTGGGATGTGTATATTATATATAATTTACATAGTAGGAGAACATGAGATTATGGTTGCACTAGTTTTTTAAATTTTTTTTTTAATTTTTATTTTTTTATGTGTATGAACGTACTGTGTGCATGTTGGTTTGTGCACCAGAGGTCAGAAGAGGGTGTCAGATTCCCCTGGAACTTGAGTTAAGGACGGTTCTCAGCCGCCATGTGGGTGCTGGGGATCGAACCAGGGTGCTGTGCAAGAGCAGTCGGCGCTCTTAACCGCTAGGCCATCTCTCCAGCCCGGTTGCACTAGTTTTTAAGTCAGCTGAGGGAACCTTTTTATCTGTGTCTGAAAAATGTGATCTAGAATAGTATTAGGTCATTTTACTATGCCATTTCATCATATAATCATTAAATTTGTTGTTTATCTGTTGCAGACAGTTGAGGCATTAACATCATTGACATTTGCTTAAAACTTCAGAAATAGGGAATCATTGGCAGCTCATTATATACTATTTCATATATTTGTGTTTGTGTGCTCTACTGTGTGGGGACCAGAAGACAGCCCTTCATTTTGTTCCTCATGTGTCATCATCCCTTTTTCTCTTTTTGAGACAGTCTCTTACTGGTCTGGAGCTTTCCAGGTAGCCTAGGCTTACTGGTCAGCAAGCCCCAGAGATTTGCCTTTTTCTGCCTTCCCAGTCTTGTGATTACAAGCCCTTGCCTCCAGGCCTGTGGGATTTTGTTTTGTTTTTGTTCCTTTTTAAAATGTAGGTTCTGGGTTTGAGTATTCTTGCTTGTGGGACAAGTACTAAATTTACTGGCTGAGCCATCTCCCCAGCCCTTGTATGTTATTTCTGATTTTAGTTTATATTATTTCTACATTTCTTGTGTATTCTTCTACACAGTTGCAATATTGACAAGATAGTTTGTTCTTTTGTAAAAAAAAAGTATTCATTTTACGTGTATGAGTGTTTGTCTGCAAATATATAATATTATATGCAATTATATATATATAATATTATATATATATATATATATATTTTTTTTACATGTATGCAGTGCCTGCAATGGCCAGAAGAGGGCATTAGATCCCCAGAACTGGAGTTAGAGATTGTGAATTGCTGTGTGAGTTTTGGAAACTGAACCTGGGTCCTCTCTTATTTTCTGAACCCTCCCTGCAGCCCTGGTATTGTTCTTTTTTATTTGTTTCCTAAAGTTAAGAAAATACCCTAATTTAGGATGATAATCTAGCCAGAAGTATTTGACATACAAGGAAACTCAGCATTCAATTATTTTCTGCTTTCAAAAGAAGAAACAGTAGAAGGATATATCTGAGAGCTGTGAAACAGTTTTTTGGCTTACATAACAAATACTTTTATAGCTTTTGGAGAATTGTTTGCCTAGGACAAACACCAATAAATTAGTCTTCAAAGATAATATGCTGTAAAATTAGTTTCAAATGACTTAAAATTGTCATTACACTTTAAGTAGAAAACTCACATCTATGATAGTATGTCTTGAAAGAAATTAATGAAAATTAGGATCCTAATTAGTGATACCTGTATCTAATTTCTTTCTCTTACATAATACAAAATTAAAAATAACACATATAGTGATTGCTGTTTTACAGAAGAAGCCAGGTCAGGATCCTGTTTCTGAATTACAGAGTTTCATCCACATGCCTTTTCATTGCCCTCTTATTGTCTTGATTACTAAATAATCCATTTAAAAATTATTTTTCAGGGCTGGAGAGATGGCTCAGTGGTTAAGAGCACTGGCTGCTCTTCCAGAAGACCCGGTTTGATTCCCAGCACTGTCTTTAAGCCGGGCGTGGTGGCACACGCCTTTAATCCTAACACTTGGGAGACAGAGGCAGGCAGATCTCTATGACTTCAAGGCCAGCCTGGTTTACAGAATGAGGTCCAGGCCAGCTGGGGATAGAGGGAGACCCTATCTCAGATTAAATAAATAAATAAATAAATAAATAAATAAATAAATAAATAAATAAATAGTCGAGTGCCTTTGAAATTATTTCTCATAATACATTTATTAGCAATTCTTACATTTATTTATTTATTTATTTATTTATTTATTTATTTATTTATTTATTTATATGAATGTACTGTCTGCATGTAGGTTTGTGCACCCTTGTCGTGCAATGCCTCTGATGTCAGAAGAAGGTGTTGGATTCCCCTGGACCTGGAATTCTCTTGGAATTGGAGTTTCAGACGGTTCTCAGCCGCCATGTGGGTGCCGGGGATTGAACCCCGGTCCTCTGCAAGAACAGTTGGTACTCTTAACCGCTAGGCTATCTCTCCAGCCCCAGCAATTCTTACTTTTAAAGGGAATTGAAGAGTTGGTGAGATGGCTGAGCAGTTAAGAAAACTTTTTGCTCTTTCAGAGGACCCAAGTTCAGTTCCCAGTACCTACCTGTGGCTAACAGTGAACTCCAGTTCCAGGGGATTGGCTGCCCTCTTCTGGACTGCACAGGCATTGCACACCCTGGTGTACTTTCATGCAGGCAAATAGAAAATAAAAATTAATAAATTTAAAAAACAAAATACAGCAAACTGTGAATTAAATTGGGTCACATGCCTACAAATAATAGCCTCGTGCTAGACACTAAATTGAGACATTTATTAAGGTTTTGGTTTTCCTTTAAGAATTATCAATATCTTTTTAATATGTTAGCCATTAGGTTGTCCTCAGTTGGTAACTTAAATCCCAGCATTTTCTCCTGTTACACTTCTGTCATTCAAGTTAAATATTTGAACCAAATTAGAAAACTCCAGGAGGGCAGGTTCCATATTAGATGATGTTTCCATTTAGTATCTGTACTAAAAATAGCCAGTAGAGTTTTAAAATAAGTTGTAATCGCTTTTATTCTGTATATTGTTCTGTTTTGATAGAACTGTTATAATCAACTACTTTTATCTTAATTATGAACTTTTGTTATATTACCCAACTTTTTGCTTTTTATTTTTTTACTTAAGTTACAACATTAAACAAAAGTACATGAATCACATCATCCATGATGCCACAGGGGACCAGATCTGTATAATCCCCTGCCTATGTGAAGACATAAAATATAAACATTCCAGGTGGCTTTCTTGTATTTCCCTCTGGACCTTACCCTCTCTCCTTCTCGATTTAAGCTATTTTTTCTGCTAATTAGTTTCATATGCCCTTGAAATTTATACATTTTAGACACTTTGGCCTTAGTCTTTCAAAATTATGTTTGCGAGGACATCTGTGTTGTATTTTATGGCAGTCCTGTTCACCGTTACTTTTACTTGGCTGCTTATTGGAGACAGAGTCTCATGCAGTCCAGATTGGCTTCAGACTCATGTAGCCAAACAGGCATGCGCCATCACACCTAGTTTATATGAGCTTCCTGCATGCTAGCCAAGTAGTCTCCCCACTAAGCTACACTCCCAGTCCCTTTTACTGTTCCTGATGCAAACATTTCTTTGAAATTATATAATTTGTTGTTTTTGTTGGTGCTCTTAGTTTGGCACCATTTGGGTGACAGTGCTATGAAGACTCTCATATATCATCTTTTTAGTGCTCATTTGGAGTCAGTGTTGCTGAATATGCTCAGTAGGGTTATGTTTATAAAACTGTAGGGCTTGTGCTGAACAGTTTTCCAAAAGAAGTTTTCCAGTTTACCCTTTGTCAGAGCATACGGGAGCTCTGGTGGTTCTGCGTTCTGAGCTATACTTTGGTATCTCTATTTTTAATTTGGGAAATTGCAGGTAGTCTATAGTGCTGTCTCATTCCGATTATAATTTTTATCTCTGTTGAGCCCTTTTATAAGAATTATATGGTCAATGGAGGTGCAGTTGTAAAAAAAAATTATATGGTATTAAAGTATCTTCTTGAAGAATTATGTTCCTTAAATCTCTGTACCTTTAATATAACGTTTACCTGTTTTTTTGTTCTGTATTGCTTAACATATATGTTTTGTAGGATATATATTTTACAAATATCCTTTTTCACAATGACTTTTTATCTTGAAAAAAGTTCTTAATTTCAGTGAGTCCATTTATGTCTTTTTAAACATTTTATTTTTAAATTGAATTTTTACAAATTTCATACAGTATATTTTGATCTCATTTAGATCCTCTCCATTATTTGCACCCCCCAACCTCCCCTCCAGTTCCCTGTAGTTAGTACCATTTGTATTGTGCTTTAAAATCATAAAGTATTGTCCTACTTTTTTTTTTTTTTTTTTTTTTGTTTGTGTAAAGGATCTCTCAGCTAGGCTGACCGAAAACTCCCTATGTAGTGGAGGATAATGAACCCAGGGCCCTGTACCTGCAAGAATGCTTAACCAGCTAAACCCAGTTTCAGTCTTCTTCCTTTTTTTTTTTTTTTTTTTTTTCTTTTTGAGACAGGGTCTCCCTGTAGCTCCAGCTGTCCTGGAACTCGCTGTGTAGACTAGGCTGGCCTTGAACTCATAGAGATCCACCTGCCTCTGCCTCCCAAGTGCTAGGATTAAAGGCATGCACCACCATGCCAGGCCAGTTTCAGTCATCTTAATATTTTTGTAAAAAATTTATTTTGTATGTCTATGATGTGTATATGAGTGTGAGCATATTCATGCCATGTCATGCATGAAAGTTGTCCAAGGACAACTTTTAGGAATTGGTTATCACCTTGAGATAGAGTCTTTTGTCGTTTCTACTTTCTACTAGTTGGCTGGAGAACTTTCCCTGTCTCTACCTTCTGTCTTCTGGCAGAGGCTGGGATTACAGTGATTTGTGTTACTGCATCTGGCCTGTTTGATCGTTTGTTTGTTTTGAAGATGGTCTTTGAAGATCCAAACTCAGATCATTAGGCTGGTACAGCAAGTACTTTTTCCACTGAGCCAGATCCCTAAGCCTCCTCTTATCTATTAGGAATTTTTTTAAAAAAGATTTATTATTTTGACATGTATACATGTGTATGCCTGTATGAGTTTAATGTGCACCATATGTGAGTAATGTGCTCAAAGACTTGAGGGTGTCAGATTCACTGGAGATACAGGGCTGTTGTGAGCTGCCCAATGTATGGGTACTGGGAACTGAACCTGGGTCCTCTGCAATAGTGTTCTTAACCACTGAGTGATCTCTCTAGCACTAAGAACTTATCTCCCAAATTTAGTGAGAAGTATGAATTATCAAAGTTTTTTCCCTGAACCAGTATGTGTATTCACTTAGTCACCATTTATATTTACTTATTTTTATTTATTTAATTTTTGGTGGTGATGGTGGTGGTGGTGGTGGTGGTGGTTGTGTGTGTCTGTGTGTGTGTAAGTACGTTTCTAGGTTGTTGCTGGGAATCTAAATTCAGTCATGCTAGGGCAACAAGTGCTGTTGCCCATTAAGCCATGTGTTCATCCCACTTACCATTTCCCCCATGACTTTGCAGTGTCATGTTATTATTAATCAGTAGTATATGTGCATACATGAACCCTTGAATATGTGTATATAGATAAATGATTTATTCTAAAATTTTTTTGTTCTGTTGCTCTGTTTGTACGTGCCCCAACATTACATTGTCTTAGTTGCTTGACTATTATGAAAACTTATTTAATAGAAAATAATTTTACATTTATTTTCTTCACAGTTCTCTCATCTCTTTGCAGCTTCCACATTTTGATAGTAACTTCAGAATCATAGTGTATATTTCTATGAAAAAACAAAGTCTTGATGAGATTTAGCATGAAATTGAATCTGTAGACTAGTTTGGGAATTGGTAATATTTTTATACTTTGGGGCCTTCAACTTCATGAACATGGGTTCTCTTTCTTGGTTTAGGGTTTCTTTAATTTCTCTCACACACTCAACTTATTGTATATCCTTTACAACTTTCATTAAACTTGTTTATTAGTATTGATTATTTTCAATGTCATTGTAAAAGATGCCTTTTAATTTTGATTTTTAATTCCTATTATAAATTGTTTAATTGTTATGGTTTGACTACAATACATTTTAATATTCACAGCATGTGTCAACTACATATAATGAGCTTTTTTAAAATTTTATTTATTTATTTTCTATGTGTATGAATGTACTGTCTGCATGCAGGTTTGTGTACCCGTGTCGTGCAAGGCCTCGGAGGTCATAAGAGGGTCTCGGATTCCCCTGGAACTGGAGTTCTCCTGGAATTGGAGTTACAGATGGTTCTCAGCCGCCATGTGGGTACTGGGGATCGAACCCGGGTCCTTTGCAAGAGCAGTCGGCCCTCTTAACCACTAGGCTATCTCTCCAGCCCCTGAGCTTTTAAAAATTATGCTTTGTTTTGTCTCATTGCATTGTCTGTAACTATTTGCTTATCATTGGCTACAAATGTTAATGGAAGGCATCCATGTAAAATTTCACTATTTTTCCATTAAGGTAGGATGCTTAGTATAGCTTTTATTTGTCCAAATCCTTTATGACTTAATATTCATTTATAGAACCTGGAGAAATAGCTCAGAAATTAAGAGCACATACTTCTCTTGCAGAGGACTTGAGTTCAATTCCGCCACACCCACATCAGTTTACTCAAAACCACCTATAACTCCAGCTCCAGGCGTTCTAACACTCTCTTCTGGCCACTGGGTATTCAAGTAGTATACATACATACAGACACACGTACACATAAATAAAAACAAACCTTAAAAGGGTATTCTTCATTGTTCAGGGAATTTTGACAAATATGTTCTCATCTATTGAAATAACTGTTATTTTTGTTTTTTATTTTAATGTGACACATTGCATTTTTGATATCTAAATGTTCCATTTAAAAAAAATTTTTGATAGTATCTCAATTCAGTCATGCCACAGGCTGCTTTCTGTATTTGGTAGCTTTTGATCATTTACCTTAGTTGTTTTACATCAGTGTTCATTAGTATCTTGTATTGTTGTTTTTTTTTTCACAAAAAAAAATTGAAAAATTGCTTTGTATTCTTGAGGCGTTTGTATAAGATTGGTAATATGTATGAAATATCATTCTAGTTTAGAGTTTCCAACCTTTCATTGCATATAAAGCTACAAATTTCTCACTAACTTATGGTTGTAACTGTTTCATTATATTTTTATGTCTCATTTTTCCATTTATTTCAAAAATCTATTTTGATTTCTCCTGAACTATTAGTATTAATTTCTAATACCATATTGAAATTTTTGTAGTCTTTTTTTTTAGGGGGGCGTCTTTTCGAGACAGGGTCTCCCTGTAGCCCCAGCTGTCCTGGAACACACTCTGTAGACCAGGCTGGCTTTGAACTCACAAAGATCCACCTGCCTCTGCCTCCCAAGTGCCAGGATTAAAGGTGTGCACCACCAGGCCTGGCTGTAGTCATTTTTGTTACTGATATAAATCATTTATTAAATGACTCAGCTAAAGAAAATATTCCAGGCCTACTTAAAAATTGTGTTTGCAGTTAAGTACAATGTATTAGTTTCTAAAGGGCCACTATAGAAAAGTACTGCTAACTGGGTAGCTTAAATAACAGAAGTCTGTTTTCCATATTCTGGAGGGTACCATCATAAAGTGTCAGGGTGTCCTTCTGAGACCTGTAGGAGACAATCCTTTCTGCCTTTTTGACTTTCTACTATTTGTCCCAAACCCTTGAAGTTCCTTTGTTTATAGATCTATCATTACACCCTCTACCTTTGTCATAACTTAGTTGTCTTTACCTGTGTGTCCTTGTGGCTGCCCATGGTGTTCTGCTAGGTCTCTACCCTTATAAGGGTATGAGTCGCATACGATTATGGTCTACCTTTCTTAGTATGATCTTATTCCACAGATACATTGGTCATGATTCTTAATAGAAAGTCACTTTCTGAAGTAGTATTGGTTCAGATTTCAAATATCTTTGGGGAGAGGGACACAGTCAAACCCATATAGAAACAACATACACCAATTAGGTCAAGATTGCTAATATTGTTCCAATTTCTGTCTCCTTCATTGCTTTTTAAATTTTTTTTTAATTTTAAATTTTATTTATTTTTGTATGTGTATGAATGTACTGTCTGCATGTAGGTCTGTGCACCCGTGTCGTGTAATGCCGTGGAGGTCAGAAGAGGGTGTCGTATTCCCCTGGAACTGGAGTTAAAGATGGTTCTCAGCCACCATGTGGGTGCTGGGGATGGAACCTGGGTCCTCTGCAAGAGCAGTTGGTGTTCTTAACTGCTAGGCCATCTCTCCAGCCCCATCCTTCATTGCCTTTTATCAAAAATAATAGCTATCTTATTAACTTAGAGTTATAAGAATCATCCAGGGGCTGGAGAGATGGCCTAGCGGTTAAGAGCACCTACTGCTCTTGCAGAGGACCCAGGTTCGATCCCCAGCACCCACATGGCCACTGAGAACCATCTTTAACTCCAGTTCCAGGGGAATCCGACACCCTCTTCTGACCTCCGCTGCATTGCACGACACAGGTGCACAGACCTACATGCAGACAGTACATTCATACACATACAAAAATAAATAAAAATTAAAAAAGAATCATCTAATAATGAGCATAAATTTAGCTATTTTTTCTTTTATTTCTTTTAAAAATTTTTAGGTACTAGAAAGCTATGCTTTAACTACTAAAATTGAGAATGTTAGTGTTTTCTGTGAACCTTATTCTGTTCTGCCCTAGCTCTGTAGTGCATTTCTGCCTTGAAAGGGTTACTTTTCCTTGGTATTGTATTAACATAAACTTACAAACTTTTTTGATTAGCATTTTTGTGATATATTTTCCTGTATTTTTACTTTTAGTTTTTCTGTTTCTTAGCTTTAGATAAACCCAATATATAGTTAGATTTTGTTGTTTTATATTGCTATTTGTTCAAATTTTGATCATTTTGGGATTAAGGGTCCCATCTTGCTATTTTTTTCTATCTACTTTTACCTTTCTCACTTCTAAAATTTTTAAATTGTTTCATTTGGCTTAAGAAAAGCTCTTTAACAATACAACTGTATTAATTCCACAGTCTTTACTATTCCTTTAGCAATTATCCTGTGAACCAAAGGATGCATTTTTATTGAAGTTTAGCTCCTTTGTTCTGGATGTGGTTACTCTGTGGGTGTGTTTTGTAATCCCAGCAATTAAGAGGCTGAGAGGATTGCCAGAAGTTTGAGGACAGCCTGGGCTACATGGTAAATTTCAGGTCAGCTTGGCCTATACACAGCAAACATTTTTTTAACACATTGTAGACAATATAAAGACCTTGTTACACATTAAGTACTATAGCCTTCCAACTTAAATACTGTCTTTGAGACTTTACAATTAATACCTAATTATAAATTTTTTCTTAATATATGTTAGTTATATTACTATATTATTGATATATTACTATATTAGTTAGTTCTGTTTTGGCTTATAGTTTCCGTGAGTACAATCTATCATGCAGGAGCTGGTCACATTGTGTCCACAGTGGAGAAGCAAAGAGTGATGAATATTAGTTCTCAGCTTAACTTCTTCCTTGTTCTTCAGTACAAGACCCTAGTCCATGGAATAGTGCTCTCTATGGTTAGGGTTGGTCTTCCCATCTCGTCTCCCTCATCTAGAGAATCCCTCATAGCCTGTCTAGAGGCTTCCCCTGTGTTTCATCCTGCTTCTGTTGGGATCATTTATTCTGTCTAAAAGAATATTTTCTTTTGTTTTTGCATGGGTATGCTATTACAGATTATTTTAGCTTTATAGTTTATATACTTGATATTTGAAAGAGTATCTTTGCTACATTAGCAGGTTTTATTACTTGTTTTAGAAATGTCTAGTTCTTCTGTCTTCAAATACTACTTTTGTTCAGTTTTCTCCTTTGTGTCATTCTACTTGGGTTATTTTCCTTCAGTATTTTATATCCTTTTGTATGTTCAATCTTTGTATTTTCTCCCTGATTTGATTTTTTTTTAATTTATTTATTTTTATTTTTATATGTATGAATGTATTGTCTGCATGCAGGTCTGCGCACCTGTGTCGTGCGATGCCGCGGAGGTCAGAAGAGGGTCTCGGATTCCCCTGGAACTGGAGTTCTCCTGGAACCGGAGTCGCAGACGGTTCTCAGCCGCCATGTGGGTGCTGGGGATCGAACCCGGGTCCTCTGCAAGAGCGGTCAGCGCTCTTAACCGCTAGGCCATCCCTCCAGCCCCCCCTGATTTGATTTTTACTAGGCTGATTAAAATTGTTTATTTGGATTTCTCCATTCTGGAATTACATTTGACTCTTTATTTTGATTCTGAGGCTTTGTTTTGTAGCTCCAGATGGTGTGGAACATGCTATCTTCTTCCTCTGCCTCCCAAGAACTGAGAGTCTAGGCCTCTGCTACCATGCCTATTCCACCATTCCTAGGTTGACTTTTTATAAATTTTAGTTTCTTCTAAAATTTTTTACCTTTTAAATTCTGAGCATATTAGGCATAGTTAATTTTCTTTCTTTCTACTCATTTTATTAGTGTATTTGCATATATACACATTATATACATACATTAAAAATATTTTTATGTGTATGAGTGTTATACCTGAATGTGTATAGGTGTACCTGTGCCATGTGCTGCCTCTGGGGCTTGGAAGAGGGAGTCAGATCCCCTGGAACTTGAGTTACAAATGGAGCTGCCATGTGGTGCTGGGAATCAAGCTGGGTCCTCTGCAAGAGCAGCCAGTGCTCTTACCCGCTGAGCCATCTCTCCAGCCCCTATACACACATATTTTGTGTGTGTATGCATGTATGTATGGTGTTTTCATTGTGTGGACGCACATATGTAGGTGCTGATGGAGGCCAGAGTGTGACTTCTGGCACCTTCCCATTATCTTCCTCCGTAGTCTCTACTATGGAGACAGGGTCTCCTGCTGAACCTGGAGCTCTCCTGTTTGGTTTCACTAGCTAATATGCCTTTGAGATTCTGTCTCATGCCCCCCAGGTGTTGGGATAGATTACAGTCCCCCAGGTTTTGATGTGGGTTCTGGGGTTCCCAACTCTAGTCCTCACACTTGTGCAGCAAGTACTTCATCCACTGAGCTATCTCCCCATCCCCTATTAATGTATATTAATTGTGCAAAGATAATAGGTTTCATTCTGACACCTTCATAACACTTATAATGTACTTTGATTCTACCCTCCATTACACTCTTTTGTCCTTCTTACACCTCCCACTGACCCCTTCCTTTTCTCAATGGTACCCCTTCTGCTTTCATAAAGTTTTGTCTTTAAATCTAGAGTCTGCATATGAGAGAAAATGTAATTATCTTTCTGAGTTTGATTTCACTTAACATGATGATTGCCAGTTCTGTCCTTTTTCCTCTAGATGGTATAATTTAATTTAATATTTTTCACATTTATTTGCATGTGTGTATGTGTGTATGTACACATATGGCATCTCTGTGGAGGCCATAGGAACATGTGGGAAATATTTTTCTTCTTCCATCATGTTTGTTCTAGGAATTGAACTCAAATTGTCTGTCTTGGTGGCAAGCATCTTTCCCCACTAAGCCATCTCATCTGCCCCATAATTTTATTACTTATGGCTGAATACAGCTCCATTGTGCTTATATGCTATGTTTGCTTTACCTGTTCATCTTTGATGGGCACCTGGGCTGGATCCATTGTCTTGGATAATGTGAATATTGCTGCAATAAACATGGATGTATAGGTTTCTCTGGAATTCTGACTTAGATACTGTGGTCATTTTTTGTTTTGTTTTAGTTTTTTTTTTTTTTTTTTTTTTTTTTTTTTTTTTTAAGAACTTCCATAGTAGCTGTACTAATTTACATTTGTACTAACAGTAAATAAGGATCCCTGCCCCTTTTCAGCATTTGTATTCCCCTAATGGCTAAATATTAACAATGTTCATAAATTTATTGGCCATTTGTATTTCTTTTGAGTACCATCTCACCAGTTCATTTGCCATTTATTGATTAGATGCTTCGTTCTTTTGATATTTAGTTTTCTTGGTTCCGTATCGATTCTGGATAGCAATTCCCTGTCAGATGAATAGTGGGCAACTTTTCTCCCCTTCTGTAGGCCCTCACTTGTTCCTCTTGTCTTTGTTTTGCAGAAGACTTTCGATGTGTTGCAGTCTCATTTGTCAGTTCTCCTTTGTGTGGAGCTATTAAGAGTCCTCCTCAGAATGCTGTTTCCTATTCTCAGATGTTGAACGGTTGATCCATTTTAAGTTTTTTTTTTAATATTTTTATTTTTTTAATTTATTTTTGTATGTGTATGATTGTACTGTCTGAGCAGTCGGTGCTCTTAACTGCTAGGCTATCTCTCCAGCCCCAGGGTTGATCCATTTTTAAATGATTTTATATAGGGTGGAAAAACCAAAGTCTAGTTTTACCCTTTTACAAAAATGCAGATTTCCAATTTTTCATCACCATTTGCTAAAGAGGCTGTCTTTCTCTGTCAAGACCTCTGTCAAGAATGAGATTTATTTCCGAGTCCTTTCTTCTTTTTCCCTTTTAAGTTTTTGTGCCAGTATCAAGACAGAGTTATTTTAATACTCAGTTTTCAAACCTTATTATTTATAATATCCTAGATATCTCTTTCTGCTGACTGAAGTTTCTGTTGATTTTAGATGGTCTTTTTTAAGTTTTAGTATTTCTGATTGTTTCTGAGTAAATACCAGATACTGAATATGAAAAATTGTAGAGAATCTGAAGTCTAACATGATGTTATCTTTACTCAGAGGATTTATTTTGGTATTAAGGAGGTACCGGAAGACTGGCAGTCCTAGATTGCCTAGTCCCAGCAGTAACTGAGGCTTCCAAGTTCACTTTAGTTAGCTGTTGGTCTGCTGTGGGTTCAGTTTCACCAGTTCATCCTGCCTATCAGTAGCTCCCCATCTCTTAGTTTTTGAAAATTTTCTGTTTCTTATCATTTTTCCTTGCTTCTCATCTCCCTTTTGAGAACTGACTAACCCTTATAGGGACAAAGGCAATTCTCAAAGAGGATTTGGATTTTTAATTTAGGTCTAAGATCAAGACCTTCTAATTCATTGCCATTTTGATAGTTTTCAACGCTTTCAGGCAGATGCTTTTGCTTTTAATGTTTAAAAACAATGTTGATTAATATTATCTAGTTCATCATGTGGTAATAGGTTATTGTGATATTTTTCTACTGAATTTTCTTTAAAGATATTTAAAAATCTCTAGAGTGTTTTGCAGATCATCAAACTTTTTTTTACTTGTGTATACTTTTATGCGGTTTCTTAGCATGGAGTTAGATATACATTCTTGATGGAAAGGTTTAAGGCATACAAAGAAATAACAGCTAAAATGATGGAGGTCACAGTAGAACTATATATGGTTATACTAGATTTCAAGTAAAATTTATTTGTCAAGCAAATTTTTTAAGCTTAGTATTATTTTGGTCATCTTTCTTAATCAGGAAAGAAATGATAATTCATATGTAAATAACTATACCTGTAGAATATTTAAATTTCCTAAATTTGCTTAGATTCTTTGGTTCTACCTTTCTGAAATTATACAATCTCATTTAGTTTGAAAATTACTTATTTATCTTAAGAGGATAGTATTTGCCACTTGGCTCTTTTTTCTCTTAAGTTTATTTTCCAAATTAACTGATCAAAACGTTTTAAACTAAAGTTATCAAGGATTCCATGCACTTCCAAGATAGGGTTAACATCAATCTAAAGACTCAATTCTTTTCTGTCTTGACTGCTTACAGACAGGGAACACAATCTCTTCAGCCTGGACCTGTGTAGAAGAATTTGGAGGAAATAAGCAGGTAAGAAAACATCTCTTAGGAATATTGTGGTATATTTTGTTTTCAGAAAATCATTTGTAAGTTAATCTTGTGACTGAGTATAAGAGGAAGTGTTTAGAATTGTCTAATAAAGCACTTTGTACTGTTTTGTTTATAATAGCTTTGGTAGCTAATACTCATTAAGCAAAATTTTAAACGGTTTCCAGATTTCAGGTCCTTTTAAAACTGAGCATAATAATGTATATTGAACCACTGAGATGGTAACCAGTAGTAGTTAAATCAGGTGTAGTTACAGTGATTACTATATTTCAGTTATCCAGTATTTCTCAAACTTAACTAGCATGAGACTCTATTTTTTCCATCTTATTAAACCAATAATAAGATTTGTTTAATATATATATTAAACCAATCATATATATATTATAATTCTTATATAAATATATATATTTATATTACGTCTTTTCAAGACAGGGTCTTCCTGTAGTCCCCAGCTGTCCTGGAACTCACTCTGTAGACCAGGCTGGCCTTGAACTCACAAAGATCCACCTGCCTCTGCCTCCCAAGTGCTAGGATTAAAGGCATGCACCACCACGCCCGGCTAAACCAATAAATTTTTTGAAGTCACTGTTGTGTGTTCTCATCAGAGTATTAAGAAAGATATATTTCAGAGAGATTTAAAGGCAGTTTATGATTTGAGTGGAGACTGTTATTTTCTAAACTCCTTTTTACATATAAAACAAAGACAGTGTTGTGGTTTGGGGATCAATCCATGTGTAACCTTGTGTTCTTGCTTAGGTTACTTCACCACTTTGTCCTTGATTTCCACATTGTTAAAGCCAATAAGAGTATGCAAAGCTGTCAGAAAGATTTCATTTGTAACTGATCTTATATGGTTATTTGTGGCATGCACAAAGTGTTCAAGAAACATGAGCTGTTAATTATATAATACATTCCTTAGATAAAAAGAGAAATATGTGGTGCATGCTTTTAATCCTAGCAGTTGGGAGGCAGAGGCAGGTTGATCTCTTTGAGATGGAGGCCAGCCTAGTCTACATAGCAAGTTGTAGGCCAGCTGGGGCTACAGGGAGACCCTGTCTCAAAAAGCTGAAAAAAAAAAGGAGAAAGAAATATGTTTATTGTTCTTGACACTTACAGACCCTAAATTTACACTTGGAAATCTTAGCAAATTTATAGGTCCTAATGTTCAATCTAAGCATAAAATTTGAAGTACATGGTATTAGTTTGTGAACTACTTTGTATATCTCTTATAATTTAAGGTTTGAATTGTGAATTCAAACTTTATGAGTTCTGATTTTATTTATAGAAATGAAACTTGAAAAGAGTTGTCATCTTTAAGGCCAAACTTTTTCTTCTCTCTTTACTGTGGCCCAGGTAGTCTTATCTAGGTAAAATTTTTTACCTTTTTTGAAGCCTAGGTTGTTACAGCTCTAGCTGTAATTTTTTGCTCTGAGAAGCTGCTATACTATTGTTCCGTTTCAGATGGTTAGAAACTAGCATTAACAGGAGTCTGTTATAATTATCCCTTAACACAAAAGAAGCAAATTGGGAGCTCTAGATAGGGTTCATTTTATTTCTTTACTTTTAGAAAAAAAGCAGCTAGACTTATTTCCATGGTCCTTCAGTCTTTAGTTTGTGTGTCAGTCTTGATCACTAGAGGCATGTGTTTGTTTGTAACTGTTGTGTTTTATGTATTAGCTGATGCTTTTTCTCTCTGTTGTTACTGTTTGGTTTCCTATTATCTCATTAGAATTCTCCAATTTATTTCCAGAGGTGTTACCTGAAAAAAAAACTGTTTCTACATCAAACACATTTTGGGTAAAACTTTGTACTGCATACCCCTGTGGTAGTATGCATACATATACCCATATTATCATGTTACATAATCACGGTAGCAACCTTGATTTTCTTGTAACTTTTCCAAGCCTTTCCCACAATGACTGCTAAGAGATTCTTGTAGATATGCTTGCACTTCAGTTGTATGGGATGTAGTTTGGGGAAAAACTGAAACTAATCCAAAGGAACACTTGAATTTTTAATTTTGTTTGTATGTTTATAACTTGATTGAGGTCTAATATAGTAAAATGCACCTAATTAAATTGCACCTTTAATCTGTTTTTATGTATACATCTGAAATGACACCATAGTTAAGAAAGCAAACATTCCAGTCAGCCCTAAAGGTTACCTCATGCTCCTGTGTAATCTGTTCTTTTTTTTTTTTTTTTTTTTTTTTTTTTTTGTTTCATTTTCTAGAAATTCACTCTTAGCCTGGTATGGTGGCTCATACCGATAGTCCCAATACTTAGGAGGCTGAGGCAGGAAGAGTTCGAGCTCAATGTCAGATTTGGCTGCATACAGAAGTTGAGAATCTAGCTCAAAAAACTGAAACAGGCCAGCAAGCTGGCTTAACTGTAAAGGTGCTTGCTGACAAGACCAACAACCTTAAGTTTGATCCTCAGAACCCACATGGTGGGAGGAGAGAACTGACTCTTGTACAGATTATCCTCTGAATCCCACATGCACTCTATGACATTATACACATATGTCTATGCATGCACACAATATGAATAAATAAACAAATTTTTAAAAATACAATTTTAAACTTTTGAAAGTTTAAATTTTTAGATGAAGTAAAATAAAATTTCTAATTTCTTAAAGTAATACAAAATTTGACAAATGTGTTTATGATTATACATTGAGAATATTTTATGTAAATCTAAAATATTACTTTGGATAATTTGCAATGGGAAAATATATTATGAATTGAAAAAAAGTCTTGCTTTAAATTTTTTTTTATTAATTTCTTTCTGTATGTGTATGAATGTACTATCTGCATGCAAGTTTGTGCACCCGTGAAGTGCAATGCCGCAGAGGTCAGAAGAGGGTGTTGGATTCCCCCGGAACTGGAGTTCTCCTGGAATTGGAGTTTCAGACGGTTCTCGGCCACCATGTGGGTGCTGGGGATCCAACCTGGGTCCTCTGTAAGAGCAGTCGGCACTCTTAACCGCTAGGCCATCTCTCCAGCCCCTGGATGATTCTTATAAGAAAAGCAGATGATTTTTTTTGCAGAAATTAAATCTAAATGATAATTTGAGAACTTGCCAGAATTATAAGGAATGAGAGATGATTTCTTTTGTAGCTGCCTATACTAAGATTAGCATACTGAGAGTCTCCTTTAAAATCATCTTAGACTATGTAAACTACTAGCGCATGCCTTTAATCCTAGCACT
Organism: Rhizomys pruinosus; assembly: GCA_009823505.1. Lineage (NCBI taxonomy): Eukaryota > Metazoa > Chordata > Mammalia > Rodentia > Spalacidae > Rhizomys > Rhizomys pruinosus. The sequence continues at coordinate 324,300 of VZQC01013352.1, read as the reverse complement.
TGGGAGGCAGAGGCAGGCGGATCTTTGTGAGTTTAAGGCCAGCCTGGTCTACAGAGTGAGTTCCAGGACAGTTGGGGCTACAGGGAGACCTGTCTGGAAAAGACCAAAAACAAAAAAAAAATTAAGGGGAACAACAACAGCAAAAGACTTGTTCAAGAATATGTAAACTACTTTGTCTACCTTCTCTTAGAAAAAGCACATATGGGCTGAAGAGATGGCCCAGTGGTTAAGAGCACTGACTGCTTTTGCAGAGGGCAGGGTTTGATTCCCAGCACCCACATGGAGGCTAAGAGCTGTCTTTAAGCTGGGCATGGTGGTACATGCTTTTATTTATTATTTATTTATTTATTTATTTATTTATTTATTTATTTATTTATTTATTTTGGTCTTTTCGAGACAGATGCTTTTAATCCTAGCACTTGGGAGGCAGAGACAGGTGGATCTCATGAGTTCAAGGACATCCTGGTCTACAAAGTGAGTTCTAGGCCAGCTGGGGCTGCAGGGAGACCCTGACTCAAAAAAAAAAAAATATCTCCTTCTTGCCCTTTGGCATTATTCTGATAGGAGAAATTAGATAGAAGGTAAAAATACACTCCATCTTCCCTTTTAAAATCTTGATTATGAGTAGGAAAAGTTAGGAAAAGCCAGCAAATTCAATACATGGATTCTAGCCAATAGTATTCTCAAATTTAAATAAATGCTTTAAAATATCTCATAGATTATAAGACGTCTTAGTAACTACTGGGTGAGAACTATTCCCTCTGCTTTATAATTAGCTCTTGATTTTCTGTATTTAGATAGAAAGTACCACATGTAACCAATAAATATTTTTATTTGTATTTTTTTAATTTTTTTATTATTAAACTTTTTCCATACATCATACATCATTTCTCAATTGAATTTAGAATCACTTCCCTTTCTATGCCCCCACCCCCACCCCACCTAGGTTCGGCACTCTACCATACATGCCCTGCATCTTTTTCTGAGTCTTTCCAGAGTTTTTTTTTCCAGTTCTTTCGTTGTTGTTCTCTCCAACTTGTATTGCATACACACACACACACACACACACCACCTGAATTGGAGGATTTTATTTTTTTCTTTTCTTTTTTGGATAAAAGATGTCATGTTTTCCTTAAGGAAGTGTTTGAAGGTTTCTCCTTGGCAAGGCCAAACAACCATCAATTTTTTTTTAGTTTTATTTTTTATGTATACGAATGTACTATCTGCATGTAGGCTTGTGCACCTGTGTCGTGCAATGCCGAGGAGGTCAGAAGAGGCTGTCGGATTCCCCTGGAACTGGAGTTCTCCTGGAATTGGAGTTACAGACGGTTCTTTGCCGCCGTGTGGGTGCTGGGGATCGAACCCAGGTCCTCTGCAAGAGCAGTCAGTGCTCTTAACCGCTAGGCCATCTCTCCAGCCCCACAACCATCAATCTTGCCCTTGTGCTCCACACTGGGGTCTTTCCTTCCCATGGTCACCCAAATGAGGTCCAGTAAGCACTGCGTCCTGTCTTGATCTTCCTGTACTGGCCTCCATGATTATAGCCTGGGGAGTTCAACAATGGCAGTCTATACTCTGAAGAGGCCGAAATCCTAGTAGCTACTCAGTCCACAAGCTGGATATCTCAGCAGTCTCCATCTGGCATTGAAGATTTGGAGGATTCTTGGAGAGACATGAGTCTTCAGTCCATACTGGAGGTTTAAAAAAGCTGTGTCTCATGTCTTTGAAGAATGGCAAAAGCAGTGGCATCCACAGAGTAAATGCACTTGCCAGTAAGAGTTGAAGACAGGCAAAACAACAGTGCTCTCTTTCTTTTTACTAAGATCTCAGTTTTTCTATCTGAAGTACAATTTCTCAAGCCTTACTGATTATTTATATCTGGTTGCACTTTCCTTTTGGATGCTTAAGGCCACGCAGTTGGCCGAGATTAACCAAGGTTTTTTGTTTTCTTAAGGTTAGTTGAGGATCTGATCTCAGGGGTCACTTGGGGTTTTTTTTTTTGGGGGGGGGGAGAGCCCCTGGCTTCTTTCGGCTTTTCATTTACCAGTTCCATCCACTCGGGGACAAAGTCAGGTCTTGCTAGACCAGGCTTCCCTTTTTGAAACATGAGCAGACTTTCCTCGCTGTAGACTGGATACTGGCTGAAGGAAGTCCCATTAGTGGATCTCTAAGACCTCCCTACACAGGAAGACTGGTGACCCACCTAGCAATAGTATTTTAATACTGAAGGTTTTTATCACTATTTGAATCTCCTACATCTTTTTCTGAGACTGAGCAATAAAATAAAAACTTAAGGTTTTCCAAAGATTAAATTTGATATTTCATTTAATGGAAGTTGTTATTTCTGTTATGATTACTAATTGTTAGACATTGAAATAATAATGATAATAATAATAATAATAATGAGGAAGTTAAAATAATTTTAATAAAGATAACACAGACATTTAAATAAATGGTCAAATTATATATTAAAGGAATGGGAAATGTGTTTTATTACATCAGAAAATTATACGCTTCATCCTCCACCATGCTGTTAGATGTATAAATGGTGCAGCCACAGTGCTAGAATTACCAGATGAATCTGCAATCCCATGCCAAGGTGTTTAGTCATGAGAACTGAAAGTATCCATCTACACTGATGCCTAAAATACATTGTTCCTTGATGTCATTCATACCAGCCTAAAGGTAGAAACAGCTTTAATACTTATCAAGTGATGAATAGATAAATAAATATTCTATCCATATAGTAGAATACCATTCAGCCATAAAAGAGAATGACATCATTAGAACATCTTAATAGCATGGTTGAACCTTGCAAACAGGCTAAATAATCAATTCCAAACGCCGCATAGTGTTGTTTCTTATAAATTCCTGTGAAAATTCTAAAATAGGCAAGTTTATATTAATAGAAAGATTATTGTTTGATGGTTTATAAGGAGCAGGACCAGAATAACAAATGACTGTTGGTCATGCCGATATTGGTTTTAAAACAATGAAAAGTAAATGGAGTTATGAAGCGGTGTTATGCATTTTATGGACCTATTAAAAAATTCTGAATGCACACAGATGTGGATGAGGTAGTAGAACTCAGGTCGTTAACAAGAAAATAAACAGTTTTGAGGAAAATACTTTTTAATGGAAAAGTAGTGTGTAGTGTTTCTGGTAAGAAATAAAACAAAAATAGTTAAAGTTTAAATATAAGAAGGCACTTTGAATTCATGTTAATGTCTCTTTGAAGAGATTTCCTCATCTTTAAGACAGAAAAGCAGCCATAGTAGTAGTAGAGCTTGGTGAGATGTGAGATACAATCAGAAGTTAAAGAGAAACATGTTTAATCAGTACACCATTGCTTCTATTTTCTGTGAGGAACATACTGGTTTTCACTACCAGATCATCTCTCTGACAGAGTACACAGAGGCAGTAGGCAGGATTTTGCAGTGAGCACATAAGCAAGTATGTAGCTTATGTACTTGTCAGTCTCTGTGATTGCTGTGTCACATATAAGCTACTTTCTCACTCATTACAAGTATACCATTAGAAGCTTTGAGCCCAGGACTGGCATTAGCCATTATTGCATCTTTAGAATTGGACTTGTATTCATTCAGAATATAAATAGGAAATTAAGAACTTTGATGTAAAATGGCATCTTTAGGGGATGGGGATGTAACTTGGTTAGCATGCACAAAACCCTGGCTTCCACCGAGCACCCTATAATACCTGGGTATAGTGGGACACATCTATAATCCAAGCACTCAGGAGGTGGATGTAGGAGGATCAAAAGTTCAAGGTGTGCCTCAACTATGTAGCAAATTAAGGACAGCTTGGGATATGCACCTTAAGAAAAAGTTTAATCTCTAGAACAATTGTTCTCATCATTGTTTTTTACCAAACATTTCTCTAAATTATAATTTTAGTACATAAAATGAGTAAATGAGTACATGCATGAATTGAATAGAAGCTGTGGAAATAAGTGTAGGTCAAATCCAAGTATTGTAGAGAAGCAGCACTAACTAGATTTCTGTTCTCCAGCCCATTGTCACCTTTTGAGATGCTTTCTACCCAAATGTCCTGCTTAAGAAGATTGTTCCAAAAGACTGGTCAGGTGGAAATCAGGAGACCTAATTGTTGACTTACTCTTTTTCTATTTAGCTGTGGAAATAGAGATCTGCCTTACCCAAATCTCAGTGCTCTTTTGTCTCTATCATTTATGTGAATGAGGTAATTTGAATTAGACTTGTAAAGTTTGAGATTTTTTCCAGTTTTTGATTTGGAATTAGAGAATTTGATTAGTCAAATTTTTTATTTGTATCAACAATTAAAAGACAAAAACCAATACAAATAGTAAAAGGGGAGGGGGGGCTTGAGAGATGGCTCAGTGGTTAAAAACACTTGACTGCAGCTGGGCGTGGTGACACACGCCTTTAATCCTAGCACTCGAGAGGCAGAAACAGGCGGATCTTTGTGAGTTCAAGGCCAGCCTGGTCTACAGAGTGAGTTCCAGGACAGCTGGGGCTACAGGGAGACCCTGTCTCGAAAAGACAAAAAACAAAAAACAAACAAACAAAACTTGACTGCTCTTGCAGAAGAGCCAGATCCAGTTCCCAGCACCCACATGGTGGCTACTAGCTGTCTACAACTCTTGTTCCAGGGAATCTGATGTCTTCTTCTAACCTCTGTGGGCATTTCATGATACAGGTGCCCTTACATCCATGCAGGCAGTACACTTATATACATAACAAATAAAAACAAGTAACAAAAGCCTTGAGAAGATCTAAACAAAGATGTTTACACATAATTACCACATTATTAGTCATAAGGAAATCAAAATTAAAACCACGGTGAAATGTAATTTCACTTAATACACTAATATAACTGTGATTTAGGATGCTAGGTCAGGTATGGTGATGTGGCTCTGTAATCCCAACACTTTGGAGGCAGATGCATTGCAGGTTTGAGGCCAGCCTGGTGTTGGTCTACAAAGTAGCTTCCAGGCCATTCAGGGCCACAGAGTAAGTTCTAGGTTTGAAAAGAATCCTGGCAATACCAACTGTTGCTGAAGATGTGGCACACCTAACTGGAGATCTCATTTTTTACTGTTGTGAATATGAAGTGATCACAGCGAAGAACTGTAAAACATAGTAGTATCTCTATTCTGTGGCTCAGCACATCCATTTCCATGTACTTACCCTAAAGAGAAAATGTCACAAAAGATTTATATAAGAATGTGCAGCATATTCAATGGTCTTCCCAGCTGAAGGGTTACTAATTGAAAGGAGGCCCACGATTTGATAGACTTAATTTAAATCCGAAAAGTGTGTATTACATGGATCTGTATAATTATCAAACTCATTGAAATAAACACATAGGGTGTGTGCTTCTTAAACTAAGTTGTGCCCCAGTTTTAAGTACTAATACAGATGAATAACATGAAGTATAAAATTTAAATTCTGAAATTAGCCCTTTATTGTTCATTAAGAAGAGGAAAGAAGGTATACAGATCTATCTGAGGCAGAAATAGTGGGATTGAAGAGTTGAGGATGGATTTTAAGAGATAATCTGGGGCTGAAGGAGCAAGTGTATATATGCTAGGAATTTTAAACTTATTTGTTAATTTTTCTTAAGTATTAATAAAATTTACTATTTATTTTCTATGATATATAAATTATATCTAAGGAAAATGTTTCTATGCCTTGGTTTATTCCATTAGTTAAGTATTTTCAGTTTACAGTTCTTCCATTATCTTGTTTGACATGTGTTCAATTTTCTAATCACTCAAATGTTTTTCTGCATATACTTAGATTCTTGGTGGTTTTAAGAATAGGACTTTTGAGGTACTTATAAAATCTTACCCTAAGATCTTATGCAAATAGGATCCTTAAATGCAAATAGGATCCTTAAATCCTATGCAAATAGTTATCTGTGTCAACTTTTAATTAGTTTAAGTTAGTTCTTAATTTAGTTTTCTTTTAAAATGAGAGAATACAACAGGTGGTCCATATGTTCCTTTAAAGATTTATTGTAGAGGACTGTCAGAAATGCTAATGAGCATGGTTCTTGTAGCCAGGGCTCCAGCTTGTTTTTAAGGCTTCCCTGAAGATGTCTTCTGAGTCCACATTTTGTGAATAGGCTGCATTATCTCTTGAATAACTCAAAGCAAAAGTGATTTCTCTTTGAAAACTACATTCTCTATCTGAAGAAGTCACTTTTAAATTATATTGTTGACAACCATACTGGTAAAATGTAAAGAGCTACATATATTAGAGTATGTGACTAGTAAAGGACTTAAATATATTTGCATAATAATCTTGAAGAGGAAAAAATGGAACTTTTTAAAAGGCACTTATTCAGTAATTCATAAAACCACTAATGTTTCAGCTTATGCTCAATACTTTAAACCTTCAGGTGAAGTACATTCTTCAAAGAAGAAAACCATTCTGATGGTTGGCTGGAGTCATTCTACTTTGGGTGTTGGAAGAGCAGATGATTTCAAATAATGAAGTATTTTGAGTAGGATATTTTTGAATGTGTTTATATTTTCCTAAAACATGCTGCTTTATCTTGTGGTACCATTAATAAAAATTAAATAGGTTTTAAAATTATTCTAATTAGAATTTTATGGTGCTAGAAGTTAAACCTATATACAACTGATTTTTATTTTTTCCATTTTTTTCTTAACTAGGTCCTTTCTGATGTTGCTTGAGCTTATTCTCCTGCAGTTGGTCTCATTCCTGTTGGTTAAACATTAAATCCCATGACAACATTAACTTAATGCTCATGTGTTATAGGCCTCAAAGTAAATGGTATTATAGGGGGAAACCTTACCTGTATATTAAATGACCTTACTCGTTTTCTTCCATTCCTAGAAATACCATGACTTTTATAGATAATCATTTAATAGTCATTGTCACATCTTTGACTTACATGGCAGTAAAGAACATAGTTGAGTTTTTGGAAAGCACAGGATCTACAAATTTGGTCTTTAAAATACACACAAACCAGAATTACTACAATTAATGAAGCAGGAAATTATTGGTGCATAAGATGAGTGTTTATTTGAAATTAATATTTCAAATATAATTGTTTTAATAATTTGGCTAACTTTGGCTATTTTCTATACTATTAAGTTGATAATGGTTTTTGAAGTTTATTTGATAGAGATGATTCATTTTACTGTTTTATCATAACAGTGGAACTCTAATGTTAAACTGATTTGTTAAGTTATATAAATGTTTGTATCAACATTTAAATAATGAAATATTGGACAGTTCGTTTACACCAAATGTTTTTGAAGTCCAGGGGTAATGTTTCTACTGGTTTTATCCTAATACACTTTAAAAAAAAAAAAAAGAAAAAAAGTAGAAACTATGAATTTGCTGTTTTTTTATCATTTTGTCATGAATTACCCCTTAGTGTCAGAACCAAATTTAAAAGAAGCTTCTTAGCCTGGCATGACAGTACACTTTTAAATACCAGCACTCTAGAGGCAGAGGCAGACAGTTCAATGTGAGTTGGAGGCCAGCCTGGTTTACATAATGAATTCCAGGCTGGCTGGGGCTACAGGGACTCTGCTTCCCCCCCTCCCAAAAATAAAGCTTCTTTGTGGAGCAAGAAGAATCAGAGGTTCTCTTTTTCTGCATTTAAAAGAAAAGAAAAAGATACCTACAAATGCATTCTAGTAAGATCTTTGAAGCCATGTGTCAGTTAAAGAAACAATACTGACTTTATAGAACTCTTAGTTTGCACTGCAGTGATAGTAATCTTGACCATCAATGTAGTATCACCACGTATTTGAATGTTAGAACATTATGTTAAAATGTGATTATAGTTTTAATGTTTTGTCTGTTTGAATTAAATTTGTGTCCATAAAGATGTGCAGCATAATTGTTCATGTATTTATTTACAGACTACAATTTCCATCGCAGCTCAATAAATAGTCTTTCCCCTGTTAGTGCTACCCTCTCTTCTGGGACTCCCAGCGTGCTTCCTTATACATCAAGGCCTTATTCTTATCCAAGCTATCCCTTGTCACCAACAATATCACTTGCTAATGGCAGCCATGTTGGACAACGACTATATATCTCCAATCAGGCCTCATTCTTCTGAAGAAAGTCTGTATACATTAGTATGAAAGCTTCTTTGTATAAGGCATGAAAATTTAAAATATTGTTTTATTTTAGATTTGGGATTGCACATTTGGCTTTACAAACAGTATATTTCAACATATCAGCTGTAATTCAGAATAACAGAGTGGTAGAATTTACAAAATGCAATTCAGAGTTTTTAGTGATACAGCAGACTACTATTTTTTAGAACTTTTGGGGTTTTCTTCTATTTCCAGCATTTGCAAAGGATCACAGTAGTTTATGGGTGTTTTTAATATAACAACTTTGCAAAATAGCATTTCATAAATATTAAACTACTTAAAAGACAATGGTTATACTAGATTACCAAGGATCGCTATCTGTATTGGAGTTTTGAACAATTATATAACCAAAAGCATCTAACTATTATGTAGAAAGATTGATGAGACAGAAAGATTAAGATGCAAATTTTAGGCAGTAGTAAAGAAAAATCACTCTACGACTGTGGTCCTTGAAAGTAACTAAATAGTTAATATTTGTTACAGAAATAATAATTTTGCTGTTAAAAAAATTTAAGGTTTTTATAGTTATGCTTCATTTATGTTTTTGATATTCATTATATTGTTTGAATTAAGAAGTGTTAATGTTTTTAAATGTTGAAATCATGTGTTTAATTTTTGTACTTGAAATTCTTTGACATTAAATATGTGATGCTACTAATATGTGTGTCTTATTTTTATTGGAATGTATAAAAAATGTCTCACTGAACTTTGAAAACAGTTTTACTTGCTAGGTAGGTCAACAATTATAGTGTCTTAGGTTTGAAGTCTTCTTGAGGTCAAAAAGGTTAGCTTTGTAAAACAGAAACAAAAGTCATTTTGCATGGCCAATAGAAATATTTGTTGATAGACTCACAGAAATGTCCCTGTTTTACTTGAGAATAATTAGGGGCTGGACAAGTTGTCCCAGCAGTTAAGAGCTCATACTGCTCTTGTAGATCACCCACCAACAACTCCAGAGGATCAGACTCCTCTGGATTTCAAAGATACCGGCACTTGTGTGCAAATGCACATAATGCAAAATAATAAAAAATATTTAGGAGAAAGAGTAATTAATGAATTCGAGTCATCTTGACTTTTTAGTAGTTTATTGGTACACTGATAATTATAATTTTAATGATAGTTTTCATAATTCATATGAGACATATTTCAGTAGACTCACTGCACAGTTGTGAAAACAGAGAATTTAAATTGATTGTAAATAATTTCCCTGTAAGTCTGATTTTCTGGCAGAAGTTATAAGAATAAATCTCTTAGCTGGGCGTGGTGGCGCACGCCTTTAATCCTAGCACTTGGGAGGCAGAGGCAGGTGGATCTTTGTGAATTCAAGGCCAGCCTGGTCTACAGAGTGAGCTCCAGGATAGCTGGGACTAAAGGGAGACCCTGTCTCAAAAATACAAAAAAAACCAAAAAACAAAAAACAGAATCTCATTCGTTTTGGGGATTTTTTTTGTCGTTTTTGAGATAGTCTCTCCCTGGAGTCACAGCTGCCCTGGAACTCACTTTGTAGAGCAGCCTGGCCTCTGTCTCATAGAGATACTCCTACTACTTCTGCCTTCCTAATGCTTCTGTTAAAAGCATGTGCCGGCACACCCAGATGATCTTTTTTTTAATCCTCTAAACAAAGGTTCATTCCACATAAATCATTTATACTTACCTTTCCAGTTCATTATTTTAGATTTTCTAACAAATGAGTATGATCACTAAATCAGCATTCGTATGTTAAAACTGCATGTATCTTAAAATGTAAACGCCACATTTATGATAAGCTCATAGGTGCATGTTATTCATTCAGAAAACAGAATGAGTGACTATTAGCTGCTGTGGTAATACACCTGGACAAAGACCATAAGCCAGGAGTCACACATTTAGTTTTTCACAGAAATGGTTGAGCTGGCTCAAGTCATAAGTTATAATGTGTCTTCATGGACTTTTCACTTTTGGAAAAGAACATCAAACAATTGATAACAGCACAACCACACAAAGTATTTGAAGATCCATGGTGGCATAATGGTAAGTACATAAGCTTTGTTTTCAGATTAGATTACAACTTCTGCTCAAAAATAACTCTTTGAACATGGCAGGTTCTTTTTTATTTTATTTTTTATGTGTATAAATGTACTGTCTGCATGTAGGTTTGTGCACCCGTGTCTAGCAATGTTGTGGAGGTCAGAAGATGGTGTCTGATTCCCCTTGAACTGGAGTTAAAGATGGTTCTCAGCCGCTATGTGGGGGCTGGGAATCGAACCTGGGTCCTCTGAAAGAGCAGTTGGCACTCTTAACTGCTAGGCCATCTCTCCAGCCCCAAACGTGGCAGTTTTTAATCAGTTTTAATCATACTTAAGGCCTTTATAAAAGGGTGGTGCATTCCTTCCAATATTAAAACCAAGCTACTTCCAAGAAGCTTATATTTGGGGGTTATATTTATATTAATGTAGTACTTTTTTGTTTTTTTGCAGTTTTTCATTTCTCCGATCACAATTACAGAATCATTTATGTGAAACGCTTGTCTGTGCAATGGTATGGATAAGTGATTAATCTGATTCATATCACATGAAATTTCACTTGACGTGTTAACATAAATATTAATTGTACACTACCTTAATTTATATAGAACAAATTAACTATATATGGCACTTGCTCCAAATAAAAGGCTTCCTTAGTTGTTCATAAACTCTTGGTATCTTAGCCATGGACAAGCTCATTGAGAGCTGAGAAACAGTCCAAAAGACCACCTTTATCAAATACTGTGTGCGCCTCTTCACAAAGGAGCAGTTCACTGAGGTTAGGGAATGTGACCTACTATGGAGTCTAGACAGGGATGTATGCAGAAAGTTCAACTATATCTTATAGTTTATTAGAGTGGGGAAGAGTTCTTCAGCAATGACTCAGAATTTAGAAGAATTTACCTGGCAAGAAAGTATAGATTATATCAAGAGACATTAAGGTGGAACAATATCTTGCATATTGCACAGAAAAACTAATGTATAATTCCAATATTACATAAGCTAATGACCAAATAGAAAAAAAGTGGATAAAATGTATGATAGGCTGATAACAGGTGTCAAACATTTAATAAATATCCTTTATCTTCCTATAAGGAAGAGATACAAATTGAGAGTTCAGACTAGCCTAAAGTTGGCTAGTAAAATTTGAATCTGCCCTTAAAAGAGTGGTCTCATACATTCATTACCCATGGAATTCCAAATTGATTTAATTCATACAAAGAACAACTGGGCAGCTGTTGGTCAGTGTTGAAAATACATCTTGTTCAGTTTGTATTTGCTGTGATGAAAACACCAAAACCAACCTGGGGAAAGGGTTGATTTGGCTCACAGCACAGTCCATCATCAAGGGAAGCTAAGGCAGGGTCTCAGGGGAGGAATCTAAAGCACAGACCATGGAGGAATGATGCTTATTGGCTGGTCCTCTGGCCCATGTCCAGTCTGCATACCTGAGAACCTGCCCAAGGGTGGCACCACTCACAGTGGGGAGAGGGCTGGGTCCTCCCACATCACTCAACAATCAAGAAAATGTTGCATAGACATGGCCACAGGCCAGTCTAATGGAAGCAGTTCCCCAATTGAAGCTCCTTTTTCCTAGATGTGTCAAGTTGACCCTAAAGCTAGCCAGCACACATCTTTTGACCTATTGTTGGTATGTGACAGATATACCCACCATGTGTATGATTTCAATCATGAGGGATTTGTTTACATTTCTTTAAATTTATCGGTACATATAAGAAGCTGTACAAAAGATAACAAGGACTCTATTGCTAATAGAGAGGTAACTCCTGGGTACTATAAATAGCTAATGCACCTTTTCCTAATATGCTTGTGTTCTGGTTAATGGTAAAGGAGCTTCGATTTTGTGAGAACATGTCTTCTTACTTAAAATGGGTTATTGCACTGTTTCTGGTAACAAAAGGCACTCTACAGGTTGATCTCATCTTTCACAGCTACATTGTATGTTCATATCCCTCTAGAGTTTTGGGTGTAAATCAAGCATATACAAGTATTCTTTCCATCTTTTTGACCTTTAAATAGTGTGTACTGTTTTATACATCATTTTCTAAATCTTACTGTTTTGACTTGTCTTTTATTTACTATCTCTCCTTATGCTGAAATATGTTACTAAAGATTTTTTATTTTTTTTATTTTTTATTTTTTTTAATTTTCATATATGAATTTTATTTTTTCTATTTTTACTTTATATTTGTGTAGTTCATACAATGCATGCCAATCATATATAGATCCCCTCCCTATCTGCACTCGCATAGCCCCCCTGCCATATTCTATGCATTCTGTCATGTAAGTGAAGGCCTACTGAGTCTAAAGTCTCTGTCCCCAGACAATCCCTCTGTGTGTTCATCTACTAAAGCCTGGTCAACCTATCTAGAGTCACTCCTTTAAAGAATACCAACTCTTCCTCACCCTTCAGGGATCAGCTGCCAAAAGTTCCTCTGCTAAGGTTGGGGCTTCTTACCCGTTTCTCTGCTTCTTTGCTGTTTTTTATTTTTTATTTTATTTTATTTTTTTATTGATGCTTTGTGCATTTCATACATCATTTTCCAATTCAGTTCAGGCATATTTCCCTTTCCCTTCCCCCCCACCCCCCCCCCATCCCAGATCATGCATTTTTCCATAACTGTCCTGCATCTTTCTCTCAGTTTTTTTTTTCATTTTTTAGCTATAAGTGATAATCCATGAGTACAAGCATCCTTCATGTAAAACCAATTTGCAGGCTGTTGTGCCCAAACCCCCACAGCCCCACCTTCCAGCAGGGGGTCAGGTTGATCAAATGAGGGTCCAGACTACATTGCTGTTGTTTCACCATTCACCCCAATAGCAGCCCTTACATTCTACCACGCCCCCTCTTCCGCAGATTATTCCCTGGGCTTAGAAAAGGGGCATAGGTGGATGAGAAGCAGAACAGTCCACTCTCTCTGGAGCTGTTGTCTTGGATTCTGGTCAATTCTGGCTGTTTCCTTTCATGGGCTGATAGTTTGTCCAATGCCACAAGCTTACATCCTCTACAGGTTAGGAGATGTCATAAGCCACAGTAAGACCCTGTCATATTTAACAGGAAAAAATGTAACTCATGGATCAACATATTATCTAAACATATGTGTCTATACCAAAGTAACCTACCATAACTATTGCTGTTTAAATACCTATATATCTAATTGCTTGTGCTTCATTAGTAGATTTTTTATTTTTTATTAGTATTACCATTTAGATTTTTTTTTTCCTTCATGGGATCCTCCATATGTTCTCTTGAATATATAAGATTCATCCTGTCTAACCTAGCTAACTCTGTCTCATCTCCCAAGCTATTTATTTATTTATTTTGGTCTTTTCGAGACAGGGTCTCCCCGTAGTCCTAGCTGTCCTGGAACTCACTCTAGACCAGGCTGGCCTTGAACTCATAAAATCGGCCTGCCTCTGCCTCCCAAGTACTAGGATTAAAGGTGTGCACCACCATGCCTGGTGTAAGCTAGTTACATTGCCATTTAGATTTTTGTTGCTGTGACAAATCACCTGAGGAAATTTTTATTTATTTATTTATTTATTTATTTATTTATTTATTTATTTTTATTTCAGTACGTGTATCAATGTACTGTCTGCACGTAGGTTTGTGCACCCGTGTTGTGCAATGCCGCAGAGGTCGGAAGAGGGTGTCGGATTCCCCTGGAACTAGAGAGTTCTCTTGGAATTGGAGTTTCAGAAGGTTCTTAGCCGCCATGTGGGTGTTGGGGATCAAACCCGGGTCCTCTGTAAGAGCGGTCAGCACTCTTAACCACTAGGCCATCTCTCCAGCCCCAACCTGAGGAAATTTTTAAAGGACATCATTTGGCTCATGGTTTCTGAGGCTTCAAACTAATCCACAGTTAGCTGAGTTCATGGCTGTGAGCCTAAGATGCTGCTGAAGCATGGATGGTGGGTGGAGCAAAGATGCTACCTCCATAACTAGGAGGACAGGAGGGAGAGAAGGTGAAAATGAGAATGATAATATGATAATGAGTTGATAATGAGTCTGTCCCCAGCACAATAAAGTAAGGGGCCTGTGATGGTGACTAAGAACAATGGCTTCAGATAAGCCTGATGACTGCTCTACAAAGGATAAAGGTTGAAAGCTTTTTAATTTGAAAAGCAAATGTGAGGACTGGAGGGCCTAGTTAACTTAGGGGCTTTTTTTTTTTTTTTAATTTTCTGAAGAGGGTGGTTAGACAAGGCTCTGGGCCTTCCTACTTTTTCATTGTTAAGCACTAGAAAGGATTAAACTCTGTCCAAAGCCTGGAGGTGTGATTCAATATAAAGCACATATCTAACATGCATGAAGTTCTTAGTTTGGTTCCTCAAATGGCAAATAAAAACTCCCACTCAAAGTTTTAACTCAAGGTTAAAAGCATGATTTAGAAAAAATGAGACCTTCACAGACTGACTTCTTGAGTAGATTCTCCCAGTTTTGGAGGCCAGAAAAGGAGGGTTGAAAAGAGCTGCAATATTAAAGAACATGGAGCCACTGACAAGCAATAACACATGGTTATTTTCTCTGAGTCAGGGCACATAGGCTGCTGGGAAGATGGACACTGGGCAGGAGAATATATGCCCTTAGTCCAAAGGACTTTTTATAGGAAATGACACAGGTTGCTTCTTGCCCAAACTGGTTATGTAACAACATAGCAGATTATATCATCTTTGGGGTCCATGGACATCTGGTGTTAGTCATTTTGTGCTGTCTCATATTCCTTTGGATGTCTAGTGTTAACTGTCTTGGCTCATGCCAGAAATCCATTCAGTGTTCTCTTGTCTCAGTATCAACCAGCCCTCAACTCTGAGCCAGGACCAGACCTCTCTCCTGTTAGTTGGTCACTCTCCACAGCAGAATACTAGAGAGTCAACTTTTGAAAGATAGCATGATCCTCCTATCAGAACCTTCCCGTGTTTGTCCTCCCAGTCTTTAGACCTAAACACAACCAAGTGAGTCTGGTAAAGGAGGAAAGGGAATGTGCCTCAAAGGTACTGAAGGAGTATCCTGGTAGGAGTCAGGAGAGGGCCTTTGATCAGGGGGGCTAGTATGCAAGATTGATTAATGGAACATTTGTAATGACATGACTCTTCAGCAATCTATTTAATGCCATGGCAAGGATCCCAGAATATGGTAAGACTGTGCTATGAAGATGGTCCCTAAGTGCCAGGGCCAGGCTGAAATGTGCAAAAGGGTAAGCTAGCATGAGGGCAGATGGTACCATGGGGCTGGACAGAGACTTAACAGGTCACCAGCTGTGGCCAGTGGATTGGACAGAGATCCATCAGACAACCAACCTGGTAAGTTGGTATGGGGTTAGACAGAGACCTATAAGGTCAACACCCTGTGAAGGAAATTACCAGTGATCAACCCTGTGGCAAGGGGTCAGTTTTCCACAGTGACCTCAGGCAGCCACTGTGCCCCCCTTCCCTTAGCAGGACTCTGCTGTGCCTGCTCATAGCAAGAGAAGCTCCTATACACTGGCTAGAGTACCATTTGTGGATCTCCAAGACCTCCCTGCACAGGAGGACTGGTGACTAACAATTACAGGACATTTCAAGAGTTGCCCCCATACATAGTCTCCTGGGAGTTAGTTTAGTTGCACTCAGAGGGCAAGGAAAAAAGTTGTTCCTTAAATCCCTTGGCCAAATTGGTATGGGCATTTAGTATGGTTGTTAACCATACTAAATGCCCATACCAATTTGGAATCAGAAAGGCTAAGTTACACCAGCCTGATACTTCTGTATAATATTTTAGATAAGGTTTGGACAATACTCCAAGCAGTCTTGTATAATAATGACTGGAAGAGGGACTTAACACCATAGGTTAAGCAGGCATAGCCCACCAGAGAGAATTAAACAATTTCAGCCCTATCTTAGATGTAAGCTCTTTACTACAATTTACTACAAACAGGAACAGTCTCTTTATTTCCCAGACTCCTCTATCCTAATTTATAGTTCTCCCAGAAAGACAGGAGTTGTATTACATACTGGAAGACAGGAAATAAACTGACAAGGATTACCATGTCCATCCAAACTGTCTTCTTCTGGACTGCATGCAGCTGGTTCAGGAAGGTAGAACCCAGCTTTTTGAGCCAAATTATCTTGTTAGGTCAAAGGAAATATCAAAAGTAACACTTGTGAGAAACATAAAGTACATCTTTCAGTAGCCATAGGTAACCCACTATTAAATATCAAAAGTAACACTTGTGAGAAACATAAAGTACATCTTTCAGTAGCCATAGGTAACCCACTATTTGTGTCCATTTAATCCAAATTTGTAACAGGGAGTCCAGTGCAAGCCAGGAGTGGACTGAAAATTAACAACTCTGGTATTTACAACCCTATTCAGGCCATTAGTAAACTAGCTTAAGTGTTTATACCAATTTAATTTAATACAGTTATCCTTTTAGTATACCTTGAGGTGCCATGCAATGTGTATATAAAGCTTGGGCAAAAACTGAACACTCTTGAATAAACCTCAACTAGATATACATTTTGCTTCTCAAACTACGTGACCGAACCTTAGAAAATTATTTCCCTTCCATAACAAATCCCCTTAGACTGTTATCACTTGCATAGACTTTCTCATCATCTTTAAATCCTTACCAAAAATATCTACATTTTTACCTTATCATTTCCTTAATACAGTCATAAACAGATTGACCCTTAGTTGTGCAGATTTACTAAGTAATATTTATTTTCCATGTAATGAGATGGGACAGTTATCTCAAATACACTAGTATAAACTGTGAGATGTCCTTGCAATCCTGGAAGCAGGTTTTGAATGGCCAATTCTCTTTGACTGCTTAGGGATGTTTTACTTAGGCCTGGCAAATGTCCACATTTATAAAACAGAAATAAATTGCACTTTAGAACAGAAGTAATCATTCCTTAAAATGAAAAATATTCTTAAGGACCAAGGACCATAGGATAATTTAACAGTTTTAGCTTACATGGCAACTTACTTATAAATCAACTTGATATCAAGTAAATCATTAGCATTAGACACGAGCCTATATATTTAAACAGTCCCATAAAATAAATACTGTGGTTAGACACAGTGTCATGACAAACTAGTTTCAAACCCGAAACTTTAACACCTTGATGAAAACTCTTTTATTGCAGTAAAATATGACTCTAAGTTTATAGCAGTCAAAATAATAACATTTAAAACTTCACAGTTTATGATTTCCCTTCCATAACAAACCCCCTTTGACTGTTAATCACTTGCATAGACTTTCTCATCTTTAAATCCTTACCAAAAATATCTATGCTAGGTTTTCAGATAAAAGTGGGCAAAGAGGACATGCCTTTAATCCTAGCACTTGGGAGGCAGAGGCAGGCAGATCTCTGTGAGTTCAAGGCCAGCCTGGTCTAGAGAGTGAGTTCCAGGACAGCTGAGTTGGCAGGGAGACCCTGTCTCAAAAAGACCAAAATAACCCCACCAAAATGAACTTCAGTTTATATAATACTGAGGTCATCTATCTGTGGGTTAAATTTTCCCATTTTTAATTTAAGATTAATTGGATTCTTGGGTCAGTTGTTTCTGATTCAGGAATTCTTCAGTAATGATCTTCACTGTTTTGTTTTGTTTGGGTATTTTTGAGACAGGGTCTCCCTTTAGTCCCAGCTGGCCTAGACTTGTTATGTAGACCAGAACTCATAGAGATCCACCTGCCTCTGCCTTCTGAGTGCTGAGATTAAAGGCATGTGCCACCACACCCAGCGATCTTCACATTTTAAAACCATCTGGGTAGAAGTGAGCAGCGTGGCTGGCTGACAGTAGCGGGTTGAAAGGCTGCACTAGGAATGGGGCAAAGGTGAACTCCAGAGGACTTGGATCACAGCTAAAAGACAGTATTCCAGTTACTGAACTTTCAGCAAGTGGGCCATTTGAAAGTCATGATCTTCTTCGGAAAGGGTTTTCTCGTGTGAAAAATGAACTTTTGCCCATTCATCCTCTTGAATTATCAGAAAAAAATTTTCAGCTTAACCAAGATAAAATGAATTTTTCCACACTGAGGAACATCCAGGGTTTATTTGCTCCATTGAAATTACAAATGGAATTTAAGGTAGTGCAGCGGGTTCAACGTCTTCCATTTCTTCCAAGCTCAAATCTCTCACTGGATATTTTGAGGGGCAGTGAGACCATTGGTTTTGAGGATATTCTTAATGATCCATCACAAAGTGAACTAATGGGTGAACCACACTTGATGGTGGAATACAAACTCGGTTTACTGTAATACAGCGTGTGTTCATGGACAGAAGTGCATCCTGTAGTTGTCTTTGTTATAGTTTGGTGTACACTTTATTAAAGTACTGACACATGATTTAAAAAAAACAAAACATCTGGGTAGAGTTTTGTAAGCACACGTTCTAATCCAGCTGCTGCTCATGAAGCAGCCTACTTCTCACAGCTACTGACAGGTTCCCTACTGGGTCACTACCTGTGAGTCCCCAGCTGCCAAACATAGAGGCACTACACACAGATCCTGTTCCTCACTCCCTTTTCTTGCCTGGGAACCAGAACTTGCACTACTTTCAAAAGAATAAGAGGCTTCTTCCTCTGCCACAGGGTTGGGGGGGCTGCAAACTGGGAGGAGGATTCAGAGACTGCCATGTTGTCTGTTTCTAGTGGTGGGGCCTCCACCTATCTCAGGACCCCACCCCCACCCCCGCCCATGCAGTTGTCTATCTGCCTTTCTCTAATAAACTTACTCCCCAGTAATCTTAGTGTCCTCTTTGCCCCTTTTTATCTAAAAACCTAGCATTTTACAAAGGAGAATGCCCAAACAACCCCTATACTGATGGTACTTTATAAGGTTATACCAAGTATTTATCAATGGTCTGATAGATCCTTAATATTTTATAACTACATTTACATAATTTTTAAAAGCCAAGGGTACTTCATACATGTATATACACATTTCCATACACACATGCACACATGAGATTTTTATCTTAGTATTTGTACTGAACAGAGCCATATACATTGCTACTAAACAAAGCTTTCACTTGAATTAAAGCATCCTCAGGGATGTTATTTACATTTCAATATAGCAAATATCCCTAACTTTCTTTCAAACTCAAAAAGTAACAGAAAACAGAATTATACATCCAATTCACGCTCAAAGCTAACCATATCCAAAGATCACAACATGATCAAAACAAGCTAATAATTAAAAGTTTTATTTACAGACAATTCCTTTAAAAAGTAGTAAAGATAGGATAATAAGTATTTAGTCTTAATAAGGTGATAGAGATTAATCCATTATTAAAGACCATTTAAATATTAAAATATCAAAAGCATGAGGTGAAGTAAAGTTTTCATGAGCTCCATTCACCCAATTCTGTGCAATCAACTCTTCCACAATCTTAAGCACACAGCACATAGAAGGTACTGCCTTCCAGATCAGCAAGGAGGGCACAGGTCCAGGGAGATCCTTTGCCTCTCATAAGGAGGAAAGGAGAGATAGAAACAGGCTCAAAAATTCCTGCAGAAACACAACAGAGCCCAAAAGTTGTCCCAGGCTGCCTTTCCCCACCCCTTGGAGGCAAGAGACCAGAGTGGCCCAGGCCATCCTGGAAATCAGCTCCTATTAATATACCCCAAGAGAATCCAGGTGGCACCCCAACTGATCCAGGTGCCACATCTGGAATGGGTCTCTAGCCAGGGCTGTAGAAGCACAGCTGTCACGTGGGCACCCCCAGGAACTCAGAAATTTCCTCCACCCAAGCCAGACCAAGATTTCTGTGTTTAATTGTTGATGAGAATTTTACTAATAGAAAAAGGCAGTTTATTTCTGCCTTTTTCCAGGCCTGCCAAGCAAACCAGATGTGCTGACCTTGGGCTCACAGAGAACTGCCTGCCTCTGCCTCCCCAGGACGGATTAAAGTTGTGTGCCACCATACCCAGCCCAAGAGGCAGGGAAAGTGCCCCACCCAGAACAAAGGCCAGTCCCAGAATTCATTCCCAGCACTGAAGGAGAGTTAATACGTTAAATTAGGGATAACCAGCCAGATGCTCTCAGGCCCACAGAGGCCTCAAAGAAACACAAATCAGAATGAACATTCAGAGCAAAATGCTTCCAATAGACAATCTTCTTGAAAGCAAACACAAACCAAAAGTCATCTAGAAAATAGGATCCTTAAACAACCAACTTAGATGTTGATTCCTATGAACAATTACCACCCAAAAGTTGTGAAGCATTTGATAGACTCAGATAATAAAATTTAAAGATGTCTATAGTATCCAAAATTTGGGCCTCTAAATGCTTTTTTAATATCCATATTTAAAATGTGCATGTGTGTATTTAATCTGGTGTGCCAAAACAAAATGAATGATTCTGTGCACATAAAGGATGGAAAGAAACTTGAAGTGGCCACTTTGTTTGACAGAACCAACATGAAGCAATTACAATGACTGAACTACAAACACACAAGAAAACTTAGACACCTGACGAGCAGGGCTAAATAAATCTTAGACACATGAAAAAATGGTTACCATAAACACAATAAATCTGGAAAAAAGTGAAACATTTTCTTCTGTAGCCTGCAGTAGGAGATATAGAGGCTCACATGGCTTTGGGTGGGATGGGACCCCAGCGGAGTCTCTAAGTTTTCTGGCAGAGTGGGGGTTAGGTTCAGTGGCAGCTGAGCACCTTTGACCCAAAGGGGAGATTGGACCAAGTGGCCCAGCCAAGGGACCACCGCCATTCCTGTTCCTATAAAGTTCTGAGGCTACTGGGCTTTACTTTCACTTTTGCCTTAGAATGATGGTAGTTAGGCATGTTCCCTGCCCCATATTTCCAGCAGTAAGAGCCCTTAAGGAAAAGTGTAGTCTAGAAAATGAAGGAAATAGGAATAAACAAAACACACACACACACACACACACACACACACACACAGAAACACACACAGAACCGGACAGGTAGGACCCATTCAGGCTCAGACACCAGATACATACATGGATTGATCCTTACTCGCACATGCACCCACGCACCAGTTAACCAAAAAATCAATCATGCTGAGAAAGATATCTATTTTCAGCATCCCAAAGGCTTCAGGCCACATCTTGCTCCCTGAATGGGGCTTTAACCAGTTTAGTAAAGCTCTATTCCAGAAATGGGCCCGTCCGGACAAGTGCGCACTCAGAGTGACTGGAGATGGGAGCTTTCTCCCATAGTACTCTCCCTGGGCACCCATTTACTGCTAATGAGGGTCTCTGCTGAGTAATCCCCTTGGGGTCACCTCTATCTCTTGATGGGACCTCCAAATGTGGTAAAGTCACAATGGAGAGACCACTTACTTAACTACATGGAGTTTTTTTTAATATTTTTTATTTTTAATTTTTTTTTATGTGTATGAATGTACTGTCTGCATGTAGGTTGGTGCACCCGTGTTCTGTAATGCAGCAGAGGTCAGAAGAGGGTGTCAGATTCCCCTGGAACTGGAGTTAAAGATGGTTTTCAGCCGACATGTGGGTGCTGGGGATCAAACCCGGGTCCTCTGCACAAGCAGTCGGTGCTCTTAACAGGTAGGCCATCTCTCCAGCCCCCACGTGGAGTTTTAAAGGAGGGTTTAAGTTAATTATGACACCAGGCTGACACTCAACTCAGGAGGAGTGTGGCCTATTATAACAAACTATTTTAGACCTTTATTACTTGTATAGACTATTTTATCATCTTTATATAAATCCCTACTAAAGTATTTTTATATATGAAGATGGAACAGTTATTCTAAACACATTGTTTTAAAGTTATTTTAAAGTACAAAGTTTAAGGTAACTTAATAAGTTTTGGAGCATGTTCTAAATTACAGTTTTTCACTAAATGTTTAGAGATGTTTTATCTAGGCTTGACACAAAACTCTGCTTACTCCAAAGATGTTTTACCTAGTGGTTAAATGTCTTACATGTTAAAACACATTTGAATATAGAAATGAATTACATGTATACAAGTAATTATTTTTTTAAATTAACTTATATCCTTAAAGACTAAGAATTCTATTGTAATTTAATAGTTTTTTAATTTCCAAAAGAACCTGTTAGAGGTTACCTAAAATTTTTGCCTCAGGTTGTTGAAGGAGTGTAATCAGTAGGTGGCAGTATATATTCAGTAAAACATTTAATTGATACTATACATTTGTAATTCCATTAGTTACTTTTAATATATACAAATAAAATGTAGATTACAACCATAACCTTTGTTGAAATTAGTGTACCCATTAGTTGTTTGATTATATAAACAGGCCTGGGTCTGGAACAGAGTGGCCTACTCTACCCGAGAGACATTCTTTTAGTAACCCCCAAAAGTATTTGATCATACATTAATAATTTATATAAGACAAATTAAAACTTGATAATACCTAAAGTATGAGGCAAGTAGTTTTTTTTTGTTGTTGTTGTTTTCTTTTTGCTTATTGTTTTGTTTTGGTGTTTTTGAGACAGGGTCTCCCTATAGCCCCAGATGGCCTGGAACTTGCTCTGCAGACCAGGCTGGCCTTGAACTCACAGACATCCACCTGCCTCTGCTTCCTGAATGCTAGGATTAAAGGCATGTGCCACCATGCCCAGTGTGCAAATAGCTTTTATGAGTTGGATTTATCCACAGTTGTTTATAGTTGACTCATTAATAGACAGAAACCTAGAAAGTCATAAGAGGTTAAAATATAAACATGCAGGTACACACACATGCTCACATAGTTTTCAAACTGACCTATAGGGAGAAAAATATATTATTGTTTAATACTCAAGGTGAAACACAAAGCTGTTTTTAAAAATCTCTAGTTAATTTGCACAAATATATCGAGTTTATTTTCTCAATGAGTATTTTTACTAATAGCTAGTAAGAGGCAGTTTATTTGAGCCAGGGTTTCTTTGTAGCAGTTGTCTTGAAACTCCATAGGCAAACTGGGCTGGCCTCAAACTCTGATAGAAGTCCACCTGCCTCTGCCTCTAGAGCAATGAAATTAAAAGCCTGTGTTACCAAGTTAATTTTAAAATACAGTTCAACGTAGATTTAAACACTCCTGCTTATGATGAATTGTTACTGGAGGACAACTGTGTTGAAAGCCATGCAACACAGTGGCCGATGTCCACACAGCAGGCAGGTAGGAGGCACCGGATCACAGGCCAGGCATGGTGAGGAAATCTGCAAATTAAAAAAAACAANTTAATTAATTAATTAATTAATGTGTATGCGTGTGTGTGTGTGTGCTTGTCTGTATGTGCACTGTGTGTATAGGTGCCCACAGTGGCCAGAAAGGATGTCAGCCCTCCTGGAGCTGCAGTTACAGTTGGTTATGAGCCACCCAATATGGGTGCTGGGAACCAAACCTGGCTCCTCTGCAAGAGCAGCCAGTGCTCTTCACCACTGAGCCATTTCTCCAGCCCCAAATCAGTCTTATTTAACCCCCTCCCAAGCATTTAAAAATACTTTTTAAAAATTCTTGACTTCAAGGGGCTGGAGAGATGGTCTAGTGGTTAAGAGTGCCAACTGTTCTTGCAGAGGACCTGGATTCAATCCCCAGAACCCACATGGCGGCTGAGAACTGTCTTTAACGCCAGTTCCAGGGGAATCCGACACCCTCTTCTGACCTTTGAGGCACTGCATGACATGGGTGCACAAACCTACATGCAGACAATACATTCATACACATAAAAAAATAAATAAAATTTAAAAAATAAAATTAAAAAAAATTCTTGACTTCCATCACTAGGTGTGGTGGCGCACGCCTTTTATTCCCAGCACTCAGAGGCAGATGCCAGCGAATCTCGGTGAGTTCAAGGCCAGCCTGGTCTACATAGCAAGTTCCAGGACAGCAGGGGCTATAGGGAGACCCTGTCTCAAAAAGACAAAAACAAAAAATCTTTACTTCCAAGTGGTAGAAAGCAGTTTATGTAGATGTAGATTCCGAAGAATTATCTTAAACAAGCAGAGGCTAGAAGGCTGCTCACTGGAAGAATGTGTGCTTAGCTTGTGAGAGGACCTGGGTTCAATACCCAGAACACTCCCTTTCCCCCAAACCAGGTCTGCCATACAAGGACTCTGAGGCTGGTCATTCAATTTTCCATTGTTTTGACTCTTGTAGATGGATAATTCCTGATACCAAATCCGAGCTGTAAAAAATATAAAAGTTAGCTGGGTGTGGTGGCCCACGCCTTTAATCCCAGCACTCAGGAGGCAGAGGCAGGTGGATCTCCGTGAGTTCAAGGCCAGCCTGGTCTACAAAACAAGCTCCATGATAGCTGGGACTAAAGGGAGACCCTGTCTCAAAAAAATACCAAAAATATATATATATGTATATAAAAGTTAAATTAGCCCTGCTCCCACCTCTGCTCTTCCTGGGCGTTGATATTTGAATGAGACACCTGCTTGAAGCTAACTCCAACTACTCCTCATTCCATTCAAGAACAAATACTCTAAAGGTTTGGGTATGAAAATGTGAGCCAGGACTGCCAGGGTGCCTGCAAGGGCACGGGGAGGGCCCCAGGCTTCATCTGGTCCTTAACAACCATGACGGAAGTGCCAGCTTGGAGTCTCTGCTCAGAGATTGGCCTGTCCCTGTGGTGGCCGGAGCAGCACTGGCAAGTCTCAGCTTTTCCTTAAAGATTCTTAGCTGCTCTCTCCTTTCACCCCCAGAAGGAAAGCCTTGGAGTGAGAGGCATCTTGAAAAAGAAAGTCTCCTGGGGGCTGGAGAGGTGGTTCAGTGGTTAAGAGCGCCGACTGCTCTTGCAGAGGACCTGGGTTCGATTCCCAGCACCCACATGGCGGCTAAGAACCGTCTTTAACTCCAGTTCCAGGGGAATCCGACGCCCTCTTCTGACCTCTGTGGCATTGTACGACACAGTGCACCTACCTACATACAGACAGTACACTCATACACATAAAAAATAATAAATAACAAAACAAAAACAAAACCAAAAAATTACCCCAAGTCCAAGGCTGATAAACCTCATGACTGCAAGACTGATTCATCCTGTAACTGGCACACAGCCACAAAGCTGATGGGTTTCATGCTGGAAACCTGCTGGCTTCCACAGCCTCCATGAGTGAACAAATAGCAAACGTGTGGCTGGGGTATGGTAGCTCCTGACCCACAACAGACCAGGAAACTGCTGGTTTCCATAGACCCCTAGGCAAGCTGATGGCTTTGTGGGCAAACTCAAGGGTAGAAGATGATAACTTTCAAGCCACATAGCAGGTCAGGAAATTGCTGATTTTCATGGCCTACCTGGGTGCAAAACCACATGGCCCCAGGTTGTTAACCTTCCAGCAAGACAACCAATTGTGGGAACCAGCCCCATATTTGCACAAAGTAGAAATTAAGGAGAGAGAAAGGTTAATAACAAAGAACCAGAAGGGATGTTGGGAGAACATGTCCTGTAGTTGCTCTGCTAGGAAGAGAAGCTTCCTAAAATATGGAGTCCCCATATCCTGGTAGGATTGTGGGGCTTGCATACCTGAATTTCTCCGGGATTCCTTCAAGCTCCATGTTTGGGGGTGCCAGTTGTAGTAAGTGGTCAGTTCCACAGTGGGACAGGCTATGGAGAAAGCATGTGCACAAACCAGAGGACACATGCCAGGGTTCTGTTATGTCTAGGCTTCCCAGAATCCCAAGGGGCACACAGGTGCCCACTTCCTCCAGTAGCTGTCAATCTTCTGACCCCTTCCCCTGTACTTGAGGTTCCGCCCCATGGACATAAATGTGTGGACTGACTCCAGCTGCCATCTCTCTCTGCTTCTCTGCCCCCTCTCTCTGTCCTGCCCCTCTTTCTGCCTCTGCCCCCTGCCATGCCATCTGGTTCCACCAGCTGTCTGTAGGTGGCTCACGCTGGCAGACCCACATGGAAGTAAAGCATGTTCCTGGAGTGACCTAAGCCCCATGTGCCTTTTATTTGGGTTCATGCCTTTTTATAACCTAACATTATGGTGCTGTGGACTTGGTCGGGGTTTGAGATTCTTTTTTTCCAATCTGGTGGAGTGCTGGCCATCTCTCACCCTGAAAAGGACCTCCTAACATTTTTTGGAACCCCTGGACCTGCCAGCCTCATATTTCTGCAGACAACTGGCTTCCACATTTGAGGATGAGTTAACACTCTGCTCTCCCCCACTCTCCTCTTCTCTCTCTCTCTCTCTCTCTCTCTCTCTCTCTCTCTCTTTCTCTCTCTCTCTCTCTCTCTCTCTCTCTCTCTCTCTCCACACTTCTGCCTCCACTTCTCTCAGCCACCGTTGCCATTTTGAACCCAGTGAGGCTCGCAGGCTACGTCATTGGATTCCCATTGCCTGCCACTCTGAACCCTTTCTGCAGTTCTTAGGATGCCAAAATTGCAGATTCTAGGGTCCTGTTCTGTGAGTGACTTCCCCTGTGGGCTTGGGACGCTGAGCCCACAGGCAAGTAGGTCCACTTTTCAGGCCGAGTTTTCCTAACCTGTTATTCCTGCTCTGTACTGCTTTGCTTCCCCCATCCCCCCACCCCAGTGCTCCACTAGGCTTTTTATTCTTTCTTTTACTGTGCCTTCCCCACTGCCCCTCTGCCCTCCAACCGGATGATTTCCCCTCCCCACACACTGCCATGCACCACTAGACACTGCCATGCACTGCCATGTCCTGCTACCACACGGCTTTTTTCCTGCCCCGCATTCAAACAGAAATACTTCAGACTGTTTCCATGGCAACCATGCCAATCCATGCCCACTCCCCAACTGCCATCTTGAGGCTGTGTCTACACATGGTAGGAAGCTCCAATTTACATCAGAGCTTATAACAACTAATGCCATATTCTATTTCTATTTCTATATACTAATTCTCTTGCAATTTATTTAATGGCATATTCTGATCCTTTCACAATTTTGGTTTTTGGGTTTTAGAGTAACCAAGTTTTGATTTTATTGGTTTTTCATCCATTTGAATATACAATATCAATTTTCATTTTTTACTTTTGTAGGGATAGTTAATTTTTACAGGCTTTTGTTTGAGATTTTCACATCATTTCACTCTTTAACAAAAACTGTTTTTTGGGGGGTTTAATATTTTGTTTACAAGACTTTTGCCTAATTTTAAGGGATTATTTCAGATTTTGGCATTTTCCATTTCATTGTTTTTTCTTTTTTTTTTTTTAATTTTAATTTTAATTTATTTTTGTATGTGTATGAGTGTACTGTCTGCATGCAGGTTTGTGCACCCGTGTCGTGCAATGCCGCAGAGGTCAGAAGAGGGTTTCGGATTCCCCTGGAACTGGAGTTCTCCCGAACAGGAGTTTCAGACGGTTCTCAGCCGCCATGTGGGTGCTGGGGATTGAACCCGGGTCCTCTGTAAGAGCGGTCAGCGCTCTTAACCGCTAGGCCATCTCTCCAGCCCCTCATTGTTTTTTCTTTATAAACCCCATTTTATTCAGAAATCCAGTCTGTCCAAATTATTTTTTCCACAGTTATTACAAATAAAATTTTTTCTTTTCCAGGTTTNATATATATATATGTATATATATTTCTGTTTTCCATCACTTGTTAAAGTATTTCAATAAGTTCATAGTTTTAGAACCACAGGTGCAAGATGTCATCTCAGCTTTGGCAGTGCAATTAATCAGAGCTGCATGTTTTAAATGATATTTCTAAAGGTGTTTTTTCCAATGTATGTGACCGTTCAGTAGAACCACTGGGATAAAAATCTCTTAAAGGAATGTGTGGATAAATGTGTGTATCTGTATGGCTTTGTTAAACAGCATATTAAGATCTGTCTATGTATGATTGCAATGCATGTGACTGCTCAGTACAAACAGATGAAAATCTCTTGAAGGAATGTGTGGATAAATGTGTGTATGACATTGTTAAACAGCATATTAAGATCTGTCTGTGTATGATTACAATGCATGTGCCTCTGCTCAGTACAACCTTTTTAAAGTGTTATTGCCAAATTTATTTATTAGAACCTTATTTATGAGTATATGTATGAAGTACTGTTCACTTTTATGAATTTTATAATGTAATATGACATATACAAGAAATTGTGTTCCACCTACACATACTTTGTTACCAGTACTATATACCTTGTTAACAGCCTCAAGTGAAACAGACATATTATACTTTGCACATGTTACTTTTAATATTTTTAAGAGAAATTAAGCTTTACTTCTGGTGACCACATGGACAGTCCAAATGTAACCAATTTGGGTGAGCCCTAAGTATTATCTGCCTGCTTCTGGTATGTGACTACCCCCCCTTTTCCTTTTCCTTCTCAATGCTATAATTCAAAATCTGGGGACAAGTGACATGGCCTTCATTTGAGAAGGTACTGGTTTTAACCTCTTTATTATCTTGGGTTTGTTCCGTGGGTTATGTTAGAACCTTTTGCCTTGCATGGTTTAAATCACTATACTTTGAGTACCTAAATGACCTCCATAGACCTTAAAGAACAAATTGTTGGACTTACTGCATAGGTTTAATGTCAACTTGATACACCTGGGCTGAGAAACCTCAATAATTGCCTTCATTGGACTGGCCTGTGTCCATTGTGGTCGATGCCATTTTTGGCCAGATATTTCTATATTGAATATGATAGGCTGAATATGAGCCAGCAACACAAGCCAGTAAATAGCATCCTTTCCTAGCCTGTGCTACAGCCACTACCACCAGGCTCCTACCATAAACTTTTATTATTAGTCAGAATATTTTTCCACAGCAGTTAAGAATTTATTAACAGTGTGTAAGTCAATGTTCAAGCTTTACTTAGGAGTTATATGGTAATTAAAGTACCAAATGAATTCAAATAATCCTCTTGGAGGTTTAAAAACTACACTTAAATCTCCAATCTGATTTTGGCAAGAGGGATTTGAAGGGACAATATTTTGGCTCCTACCCTCTGAAGTCGACTTGGGTTCTAAGGTCCTACATCGACAACTTTGTACATGTCCTGTGGCAGCAAGTCACCAGTCATCTGGTGCCAGGGAGGTCTTGGAGATTCACTTAAAAGGACTTCATCTGGCCAGTGTCTAGTCTAGGGAGGAAAGTCCATATAGATGATAGACTCCTCATGCTTCAAAGGGAAGCTCTGGTCAAGCAAGGCCTGAATTTGTCCTCACATAGATGGAACTGATGAAGAGAGCCAGGCACAAGCCCTAAGGACCAGAACCTCAACTGACTCTAACAGCAAAACAAACTTCATTTATCTGAGCTAACTGTGTAGTTTTAAACACCCTAACAGGAAACTGTAATCTAAAGAAGAGAAAATGAAATAGCTCATTACCAGAGAGATAGGTGAGAGACCTACTGTGCCAAGTTAGTAATCTACTGTGCCATATTAGAAAATATCTCAGAGATAGATGACAGATTTAATGTGCCATGCCAGAAAATACCACCTTTTATATTCTCATGATTATGGCTCTCATTCTGGAGCCCTGTGTACTAAAGCTGGCCCTCATTCTAGAGCTCTGTGTACTAACGCTTTTTTCCAATTTCTCAAACCAGGGTACAGGTCCTCTCTCCTTCTGCAGACCCTAGGCAGGGATCCTTCAATTGCTAATGCACCCAGTAGTCCCCAGTTGTTACTGTGAAGTCCCTGCAATGGTATACTCATGTAAGACTCAATCAGCTTGTCTTTTCAGTTGCAGAGAAAACGTCCACTAAGTACTGGCCACTATCGATCTGGACCAAACCCACCAGGCAGAGCACCCAGAGCAGCCAAAATGGGAAAACAAACTCTAACACTCCACCCCGACAGCTGTTCTCCCAAGACTTCACCCCTGATCATCTCTGAAGCAGATACAGAAGAGAACAGCACCCCATTTCCTTACCATGAACAAAAGGCTAGAATGCTAGGTCTAGGCTTCCCAGAATCCCAAGGGGCCCACAGGTGCCCACTTCCTCCAGAAGCTGTCAATCTTCTGACCCCTTCCCCTGTACCTGAGGCCCCGCCCCAGGGCATAAATGGGTGGACCCCAGATACCATCTCTCTCTCTGCCTCTCTGCCCCATCTCTCTGTCCTGCCCTCTCTTTCTGCCCTTGCCCCTTGCCATGCCACCCAGTTCCACCACGTGTCTGCAGGCGGCTCATGCTGTCAGTCCCACATGGAAGTAAAACATGTTCCTGGAGTGACCTAAGCCTCATGTGCCTTTTATTGGGGTTCATACCTTTTTTTTTTTTTTTTGGTCTTTTCAAGATGGGGTCTCCCTGTAGCTCAGCTGTTCTGGAACTCACTCTGTAGACCAGGCTGGCCTTGAACTCACAAAGATCAGCCTGCCTCTGCCTCCCAAGTGCTAGGATTAAAGGTGTGTGCCACCACACCGAGCTACAACTCCAAATGCAGAATGGCTGCTTTATTCAAATGTAACATGCCATTATATAGGCAGTGGGATATCATCCCCTAGCTGCTAATCCCAGACCTTTGTTTTGTCACATCAGCTTAACTCATAGGCATAAACAGAGAGGGCCTGTGACCCTCACATGAGCATCTGATATACACTGGCAGGAACACTGGCTCATGCACAGACTTAAACTCAGATCAGACATGTCCACAGCTTCCAACTTTTTCCATGCCCCTACCTCCTCTCAATTTCATGACTTCTTTAATTAAGATTGCATCTATACATAATGCATGTATGCAAATTTTTAACCTATTACTGGGTACAACTAGTACTTAGAAAGTGTTCAGAACAGTTTATTAATTTAATTGTAAAGTGACTCAAATCTCAAGCTAAGAATTTAATATCTGGTTAACCTCAAATCAAGTTCAAGTTCCCTCAGTTTCCATGCAACCCACTCACTGCAGGGAAGGGTATGACCTCAACTGTCCATTACAGAGAGCTTTTAAGGACAAAACCCACAAACTACAGGAATTTGGTGATGTTATAGAAACACAATTGCGAGACTATGGAAACACAATGCAAGCAGTGGTGACCTTTAAGCTGATTAGTTGTGTTTAGCAGCATGAAGACCCTTGGAGAGGAATGGACTCCTTAGGGGGTGGGAAGCACTCCTTTAGTGTGAAGATATTCATGAAAGCATCAAATATCTTAAGCATTTTGGAACAAGTCCAGAAAAATAGTATAATTCTTCAAATTTGGTTAAATTACCCTTGTTGGTTGGTTTGTTTGAGAAAAGATACATATACATAGTCCAGAACTCTTTAAAAAATTTTATTTTAAGCATTTTACTATTTTTGTTTTTATGGGAGTGAGTTTATTTCCTGCAGGTAGTTAAGTGCAACTGTGTCTTGCAGTACCCCCAGAGGTCAGAAGAGTGCATCAAATCACCTGGAACTGGAGTTATAGACAGTTGTTGGCTGTCATGTGGGTGTTACTAACCTGGGCCTGCCAAAATAGCTGCCATTGCTCTTAACTGGGGAGTCATCCCTCCAGCCCCTGTCATAGAACTCTTGACTTCCTGCCTGTACTTCTCAAGTACTTGGATTATAAGCATACACTGCTGAACCTAGCTCCCAGTACTCTTTTTTATTCCTATACCCTTCCCTTCCTCTTAGTTTCTCTTACATTTATGTCCATTGACCTTTTTAATTCCTCTCGAGTTCACTGAGAGACAACATACATTCATCCTTATGAGAGAATCACTTAATAGATGCTCTCTAGTTCCATCCATTTTCCTGCACACAACATAAAATTCCATTGTGTATACACACCACATTGTTTCACCCATTACTGAGTACTTTGGCTGATTCCATCTTTACATAAGATGACCTTGATTCTTTTGGATGTAGACCTAGAAATGGTGTAGCTAGATAGTATGGAAGTTCTATTTTTAGTATTTTGGGGGGGGGACCTTTGTGGAGATTTTCACAGTGACTTCACTAGCTTACATTTCCACTAATAGTGTCTAAGTGTTCCTCTTCCTCATCTCTGCCACTAGCATCTGTGCTTTTTATTGTCAGCCATTCTGACTGGGCTGAGATGGATTCTCAATGTAGTTTTGATTTGCATTGCTCTGTAGACTAGAGATGTTGAACAGTTTTTTCATTTATTTATTGGCCATTTATACTTATTCATTTGAAAAATGACTTTTCAGTTAATTTGCTCATAGTAAGGAAGTTTTCTTTTCCTTTTCAATGACACATCACAGTTTACTTTTTTCTTGTTTTGAATAAAATGATAGTGGATTTTTCATATGAAAATGAGTTCAGTCTGATGCAAGTTGGTTTAACAGTGTTTCTTATGTTACTAAAATAAAAGCCAACTGTTCATTGCTAAGCAGAAATATTTTAACATGAAATTAGAAGCTTTCATGGTCACTACAAGAGAATGAACAAAGAGAAGCTGTTGTTGCTGACTTCATACACGAGTGCTATACAGCTCAGTAGGAAGTGTCTGTAAATCTCAGGACCTTCTGGAAGCTACCGATAGTGGCGTGGATGGCAGCATCAGAGGGAGTGATTCTCACAAAGCCACTGCTTTCTCATATCTAGGGAACCTGAAACTGGTAGAAAACTAATTGGAAATCTATGCTGTCTGCCTGATATCATTAAGGTATTGTAAGAAAGTGATTGGATCATGCTAGAATGAGCTTGCTTTCCTATAGAGAAGAAATTCAAAATTCAGGAATTTTGTGAGACAATTGGAAAGCTGACCTGTGGTATCTGAAATCTCATACATGAGTCTCACAAAAACCGTTCCCTAAGACCTTCCTTTCAGGGATTTCTCAGCCACACAAAGGCAGACAGACAGTCCTGAAACAAATTATCAGAAGAGCATTCACATTTTAGTTGCCTCAGTGTGTCTACCATTAAGTGAGGAAGAGAACTATGGGCCTCATAGTGTAGCAATATGCAAAGCATGTCTAGAAAAGGGCCTTGAGTGTGGTGTACTGGTACATGAA
The DNA here is from genome assembly GCA_009823505.1 of Rhizomys pruinosus. Lineage (NCBI taxonomy): Eukaryota > Metazoa > Chordata > Mammalia > Rodentia > Spalacidae > Rhizomys > Rhizomys pruinosus. The sequence goes on along the minus strand of VZQC01013352.1, from coordinate 291,308 downwards.
GTGACTGGAAGATGAGCTGTTAAAGTTCTGAGGCAATTTTAAAGCTATAGAAACTATTAGGTTGAACTCTGATTGTTCATAGCAACCCATAGAATGATGTGTAAACTTGACTGAACCATACTACTCAGATGTTTGGTTAAAAGTTATTCTCGCAGTCGGAAGCGGTCCTGAGTTTGGGTCTGACTCAGGTGCCTGACTTGGGTGCGGGAGTGAGGTTGTGTGTTCGGGCTTAGGTTCTGGACCTGCTAGGATCACCTGGAGCAGCCTGACACTGCTCCAGGCAGGTACCAGGGTGCAGGCTCAGCCAGGCATCCATCATCCCCCCAAAAAAATTTGAATTGAGGAAGAGAGAGTATCCAGTGGATTAGGAGAGCTCTCAGAACAGGAAAGGAAGAGTGACTTAGACTTCCAATATCCAATCTATAAACAAAAGTGAAAACCTGAAACCTAGACAAGTCAACACTCCATAAACAAGGAGGGGGAAAAATAAAAGCATTGGAAGGAGGCAAGCAAAACAAAACAAGCTTTCAGCCTTCAACACACTGAAAAGGCATTTGTGATTTGAATCTCAAAATGGAAACCCACATGCCAGGGACACGACGAAGGGACAACATGGGAAAGGTGCAAGATAATTCCACACCAAGCTCTACCAACCCTGTAGGAGATAGGTACAATGGGATCCCTCTGGAGGTGACCCCAGAAACAGACCTTAGAGGAATAATTGCAGACCCATGCAGAGAAATTAAAGAACATAAAGAAGAATTCAGAGAACTAAAGAGAGAGAATGAAAAATTCAAAAAGGACCTAGAGGGATACAATGACAATCTTGGAAGAAGAACTAAAGGAAGGGATTGACAAACTTCAGAAAGAACTAGAGAGAGAAAAAAACAAACACCTTAAGGAAGTAGAAACGCTGAAAAAGGAAGCCAACCAACGAAGTAAGGAGCACCAAAAGAGATTGAGAAACTGAAAAAGGAAATGGATATATTAAAGAACTCACAGGATGAAATGAAAAAGGCAATAAAACACTCAACCAATCAAGAAGAAAGGAAAGGAAAAAGCCTCAGAAATAGAATGAAGGAAGCTGAACAAAGAATATCAGATCTGGAAGATAACCCAGAGCAACTAAAAAACTCAAATAAAGATTATGAAAAATTTAAAAATACACAAAAGTGGAACAACCAGGAAATATGGGACACTATGAAAAGATCAAAACTCTGCATCATAGGAATAGAGGAAGGAGAAGAATCTCAAGAGAATAGTACTGATCATATCTTCAACACAATAATAGATGAAAACCTCCCCAAACTAAAAATAGACAAACCCTTTCAAATACAAGAAGCACATAAGACTCCTAATAGACAAGGTCAGAAAAGAAACTCCCCATGCCATATCATAGTCAAAATGCTAGATGCCAAAAACAAAGATAAAATTCTGAAGCCACAAATGAAAAACAAGTCACGTACAAAGGGAAACCCATCAGAATTACGACTGACTTCTCGGCGCAAACAATGAAAGCAAGAAGAACATTGAGCAAAGCATTCCCAGTGTTAAAGACTATGGATGCCAACCCAGAATACTTTACCCAGCAAAAATGTTGATTACAGTTGAAGAAGAGAGAAAAATCTTCCATGACATAAACAAGATGATAGAATACATTTCTGGAAAACCAACTCTCCAGAAAATACTTGAAGCAATTCAAAGGGCAGAAGAGAAGAACAGCTATCCTCAAGAACCTAGGAAAAGAAACTAATAAAATCATAATCGTAGGAGTAGAATCAGAGACTAAAAGTCCAAATGGATAATAAGGTGAAAGGAAACAACATCCATCTTTCAATTATAACCTTAAATATTAATGGGCTGAACTCTCCAATCAAAAGGCATAGACTGGGAGAATGGATTAAGAAACAAAATCCATCTATATGCTGTCTACAAGAAACCCATCTCAATTTCAAGGACAGGCACCAACTTAAGGTGAAGGGATGGAGGAAAATATTCCAAGCAAATGGTACTGAAAAAGCAGATGTTGCTATTCTAATATCAGACAAAATAGACTTTGAAGCAAAAGAAATCAAAAGAAACAAAGAGGGCCACTACATCTTTATTAAAGGAACAATTGACGATGAAGATCTCACAATCATGAATATATATGCACCAAACGCTGGCGCACCAAACTTTGTAAAGACAATTCTTCAGGATCTCAAGGCTCAAATTAACCCCAGCACACTAAGAGTAGGGGACTTCAATACCCCACTAAGTCCTTTACACAGATCAACAGGACAAAGGATAAACATAGAGACATCTGAACTGAATGATACAATACACCAAATGGACCTCACAGACATCTATTGAATATTTCACCCAAACACTAGAGAATACACTTTCTACTCAGCACCCCACGAACATTCTCCAAAATAGACCATAGACTGGGACACAGGGAAAAACTCAACAAACACAAAAAGATTGAAATAATCTCATGCATTCTATCAGACC